>VZSV01000006.1:3350053-3366344 GCA_013398735.1 Nothocercus julius
TTTTTTTTTTTTTTTTTTTCACCACTAAGATTATCTTAATCTGTATGCACTGAGCAGCTGCTTGATTTACAGCAACATTTCTTTTATGATATTACCATCTATTTCTTATGATATTACATTGTGCCTTTCCTTTAAAAAATACTAGTTATGAGAGACTGTGGTTGGTACAGTGCTTCTTAGGTGCTAGAGTTATATATATATATTTTTTTTTTTTTTCCTTTTTTCAAGCCAGGTGTGACATGGTATGTGCATGGCTGCTAAAAACAACAACACACAAGCCCCAGTCCCACTGCTTAGACATTTGCTGCGGTTCTAGGCACAGCAATATGATAGTAAATCACAGTGAAATGGGAAATAACCTTTCTCTGTTCTCTGAACATGATCTCTCAGTCACTATTCCTCCACAGATATAATTACAGGTTTTGTAATATTATTTCCTTGTGTTGGAAGAATTCTTTGAAAAGCATAACAGATCTTTACCAACAATTTAAACTAGCTACCAGTCTACATCCTGGTTACTGCATATCTACTGCCAAGACACTGTTTTGGTAACAGTTAATAATCAGCTGTCTGGACTACCTCACCATAAACATTACAGGGTTTCATCACTCATGTTTTATTTAATTCCACTTGTCATCAAGGTCTATTATTGGAGCCTTACAATTTTATTCAAGAGAGCTGATTTTTACTACTGTTGAAAGCTGCTCTACATACCTTTCGCACTTTATTCTCCTGAGCTAGGACCCCTTTCTTTTGGTTCTCAGGTTGACATGAGATGTTTATTCAAACAAATTCATTAGATGATTGACAAGCTATAGGTGTCTCTAGAGGAATATGCTTGAGATGCCAGGGGGAAGAAAACGAAAATGCATGAGGTTAGCAAATGGCTTGGCCTAAATACAACCACTTGTCATCGATTCCACACTCCTTACCCTGTAGCACTCCTTGTGCGTACCATCCCCAAAAGGTATCCCCTACCAGCTGAGGAAGGCAGAAACTAAAATCATCTTTCCCCACTTCATCCCTCTTTCATTGTCTTGGTTTTCCTTCTGCCGTAACTTCCTACCTAACCTGTTACTGTGGTAGCAGGTTGGTTTTCAGGGTAGCTGCAGTAGGTAGTGGCCTGAAGTAAGCTAATGGCAATACTTAAAATGGGTCTGATGGAGGACCTGCTCCTTCAAACACTGCTGTTCAGACCAATTTATGTGCATAATGTGGAGCAAACCATCTCCAAACTGAAAGGCACCCCAGAACAGGCAACCTGATAGTAAGTGATACATGGAGACTTCTGAGTTTGCTTTGTTTTGACCCCAAACTCCCTTGGGGTCAGAGCTGGAGAATCCACTCCTCACTAAAGCTTGGCCAGAGCTGGTTCTTCTTGTACAAAAAGCTCAGACAAATCAACATTTTTCTGGTGGAATAAATCAAAGCACTGCTTGCTGAGGTCTGTGCTTGGGAATAACACAGCATGCAAGCTAGCAGTGGAAGACATCTGAACTAAACAGGAAAAGAAAGTTTGTTTCTTCAAAGTTGCAAGCAGATGCTAAGCTAAACTTGTTTTTACACAAGGTCTCTCAGTCTGCTGATACGCATAAGGTCTAGACAGTCTTGCTTTGGTCCAGACACTACCGCAGATGGCTCTGCTCCACAAGGCACCTAATCACCTCAGTATAGCCCCAAGCTGAACGAGTAAGTCCTGCTCAGAGCATGTATACCATTAGCTCAAGCATCAGTGCTGTGCTGTGCTATAGGGACCAAAGCTGGCGGGTTTGGAGACTGCTGTGAGTGCAGGTGGAGTGGACACGCAACGTCCAACATTTGTCCATGTGGAAATATCTCCCCCCTGGAGGCTCTTGAACATACTTTGCCAAAAGAAACAAACATCTCTTTCAACTCCAGCCCTGTCTGACTGTCTTGTGACAGTCTTGGCCCTGTGACTGTCTTTGTCCCTTCTCTGTAAGTCTGGAAGTTTCTCTGCTCTTAACTTGGTGTAGTAGATAAGGGCCTTGGAGGTACCACTGATTGTTATTATTGAGTAACTAGAGGTCCTCAGTATGGATTGAATGGATTTCATTTGCCCAAGATATTCTCTTGTTTTCCCTTTATTTTCAATACCCACTTTCCATTTGGAGTTCTTTTGCCCAGCCACTGCCTTTCATTTGCACGTACCCTCAAGCAATCTTCATTCCCAAACACTTTCTCTGCATTTGATATTTATTTATTTCCACAATTCCTTCACGCGTGGCGGTCTTTTTGAGTTGGTCACACTGAAGCGCCTTTTCTTGGTCATCCCAAAGCAACAGGAAACTGCAACACAGGGCCCTCCCTTTTTTCCGAAGGCAGCATCCTGGGTCTAGGCACAGCACCGTTTTGGCCACCAATGGTGATGAAATCCAGGTGAAGCAATAGGGTGGCAATGCTGAAGTGGAACTTTGATGCTGGATGAAGTTAGCAACTCTTCTCGTGCCCTCTACATAATGCATTCCAGTTCTAGATTTATTATGATATGAAAGAAATGGAAGTTTAAAAAATAAGAACTTTTCCTTCTTCGAAAAAAAAAAAAAAAAAGTGAGGATAAAAATGTTTGTTAAGTGGCAGATCTGGAGGATTAAAAGCATACATGCAGCAAGAAAAATAATCAATGTGACATATGGGGAATTTATTCTGTAAGGCTGCAAAGTAAATGATAGCTGTACATGTGAAATCCCATCCCACCCTCCCCTTTGCAGAAAGGAATACCTCTCCTCCTGGGGTCCTCCTTTAGGTTATGCAGAAAAAGGAGGAATGTGGCAAAGAGACCAAACCCAGGGTACTTGGAATGCTGTAGGCACTAGGTCCAAAGCCAGTAGCTTAGAGGAGGCTGGTGGAGAGACTTTCTCCCACAGAGATGGAGTTGCAAGGATGGTTGGAAGAGCCTGTGGGTAGGAAGTGTCAGCTTTACACTCAACCAGGATGCTTCAAATCTTTCCACCTGCTTTTGGTCATCTCTGCTGTCTCCCAAACACAGTCTTTTCCATGTTGTGGATTTGCAACGAGGAGATGCCACAGCCTCTTAGAAGTGTAACATTAGTGTCTGAAGAAAATATGATGCATCTTTATTGATTTTAATTACTGACATGGCATTCATCTTCCCAAAGTCCCTTCTGCAATGAGGAAAACCCAAGACAGGTACAGTTGGGTCCAAAGAAAATCCAGGCATTGCAGCCTCAACAAACACTGCTTCCTAGGAAAGGAGACTCCAGCCCTTCTTCTTTTGGGTTGCCTTTCGAAAGGGTACTCCTGCTCTCACAGGAGGCCAGAGGACCACCTACCCAGTCCGGGAGCAGGAGTTTGGGGAAAAGCCCTTCCTTGGCTGGTGGCCATGGGGAGGGAAGGGCCGGAGGGATGCTGGGCAGATGCCGGCAGAGCAGCTGCAGGAGCAGCAGCAGCAGCGTGGGTCAGCGCTGCCGGCGGCAGAGGATTTTGCACAGCTTTCATCGGCCCTATTCAATCCTTGGCTGCTTGCTCCAAGCGCCGGGTCCCCCTCCGGCTCACGTCTCTCCAACCCTGGCGTTGTTCCTTCCAGCCCTTGGCTCCTGCTGCCTCGGCTCCTCTCCCGGCCGCTGCGGCCACTCATCTGCCCCAGCTCATCCTTGGCTTCCCCGTGCAGCGGATCCTCTCCCCTGGGCTCCGTTATCTGGCGCAAGGCTGAGCCGGGCACACTGGGCAGTAGTGACAGCAGCGCTGCATCGCGCTAGTGTCTTTACTACCTCATGCAGAAATATACAGCAGTATTTTATATGGCTATAAACATACATCTTGAAGGAAGCAAGCACAGGAAAACAGGCAGAGCGTGGCCAGATCAGCTGATGTAAATAAAAGCTGTGTTGCATTAAATAGGGCTATGACTATTTACAGCAGCTGCAGGTCCTGACCCATGGCCTCTCCCTAAAGCAGAGAGTTCCCGAGGCATCCAGCCTGTGCTGGTACTTTTGGAATGGCATACCTGCTCACAGGGAGGTACAGCAGGGCACATTTCATCTTTCATGGATCAGCTTTTTGTAAAAACAAAAATTCCTGTACCAGTTTTTCTCCCATTGACACATTGGAATGATGTGAAGTATCATCCCTCTGGCAAATTGCAGTACTAAATGCTCACAGAATCCGGTTAGTGCAAGTAAAACAAAAGGGCTAGTTCTGCAGAGTTACACAAAGAAAGAGGGGAAAGATATTTTTTGTGTTGCTTTTCCAAGATATTTTAAAAATTACAGAGACTTTCTCCTATAGAGGTGGACTTGCATGGAGAGTCAGAAGAGCCTATGGGTAGGAAGTGTCGACTTAACACTCAACTGGGCTGCTTCAATGGTTTCATTTGAATCCATAAAAGATTTCCGTATTTTTCAAAATATGACATGCATTACAAATAAGAACAGCTATATTCAGTCTGAGCTTTTAAAGAGAAGAGATGTCAAACAATAGGGCCTGATTCTTTTTGTTTTTTAAGACTTTGCAATAAAATGCTTGGACAACGGCGATTTTTTTTTTATATATATATCCATTTGGCAAATCTCCTATGAAAAAGCTGAGATTTCAACGGTTCTTCATTTGGTTTTGAGGAAAAAAAAAAAAAGAGAGAGAGAGAAAAAACTCCTTCCAACCAGCTGTAAAGACAAAGTGCAAAAACATCTCGGGCCCAGCAGTAAACTTTCTGAGATGGCTGCAGAGGAGTGATGAAAGGAGGTCACGCACGGCACAGCCCTCTCAGCTCGCCCCTCCGGAGGCTGCGAGCACATTCACCTTGGCAGGCGAAAAGAGGCCTCGACTCCTCGCGGCGGCCCCTCCGCAGCCATTTGCACCTGTGTGCGAGGGCTCTCAAGCGCTGCCAAGGCACCAGGGCAGGTTTCCATGCAGATGTAAACATCTGCTCCAGGGACACCGCAGGAACGAATCGGGCCTCGAAATGGCGAGGTCCGGTTTTCAGAGGGTCTTTCATGCTGCTTTCCAAATCTGCAAACATGCAGTGATTAACATTTCTGGAAGCGCTCACGGTTTTCCCCCGTGGCCCAAATCCGAGCAGTAATCTTGGGGAAGGAGGATGAGGATGGCTGAACCTCTTACAGCTCATCTTTCGTGAAGATTAGCACGGCGGCGCTTGCCAGCCTGCACTCGGGGCGGCTGCCCTGCCTTGGCTGCACCGTGAGCTCTGCTCTCGGCGTCCGCAGCACCGTGCGCCTGCTCTGGGCGAGAGCCGCCCCTGGAAAGAGCCGCAAAGCGCCTCTTTCGATTGCGCTGAACAGACACGTTCGGGAGAACAAAGGAATGTGTGAGGCTGCAATTGCTAAACCCGAAAGCCGGCACGGCGAACGCTTCTCCCGCGCCTCGGCAGGGCCCAGGGGCCAGCGGGCCCTGCCGAAACGTGGCCTCTCTTCCAGTGAAAGACACGTGGGGAAATACAAGCACTGGACAAAACCCTGCTGCAGTAACACCCCTGAGTGCTGCTGGCTGCAGGCAAAGCCTGCTCCGGATTAGAGCGCCAAACGGTGGGGTTTTATCTCCCTTTCCCGGCTGGATCAGCAGGTAGTGAGTTCCAGTCTCCTCCATTCCAGCAGAAACCCGTTACCTTCTCGGGTGTTGCAAAGGAGAGATTTGCTGCACTGTGCTGTTTCTGCTCGGCGCTCTCCGTGTGCCCTTTAATAAGTCCAAAGAGCTTTACATCCTCCCTTTGCTCTTCCCCTCGGCTAACATGCCGTTTGCCTTTTCGGAGGTAGCGGCACGGTCCCGTTGACCGCTGGCCTCCTCTCCGGAGCTGCGGGATGGAGCCAATTTCCCCAATATCACAGGTGTTGTCGACATCCCGCAGTGCTGGATTGGCCTCCACTCCTGTATTAGAGCACAGCAATTCCCCAGCAGAGCAACCATAGGGGTTACAAGGAACTGTTCCCACTTGCTTTTTTTTTCGTGAAGGATCCTCAAAGGAGACCATGACGCAGCATGTACCAAACAGTGGCATTTTTATCAGCTATCAATAAAAATTAAATGGAAATTGCTAAGAGTAGCCAAATGTAAAGTATAGCAGCTTTTACAGAGCCTTGTCTTGTGCGTTTCACGGGGAGGCAATTTGGATAAACTAATGCTTATTCATATGTTCACAGCATGCGGGGATCTTTGACGGGAGAGTGATCTCTGCAGCCTGGTTTTCTGGCATCCATTTTGCTAACCTTCACAGCTTCATATATAGCATTCACTAGATCACTGCCTTCAGACACAGAAGAAATGGGTGAATATAAACTTTAATTAAAATAATTTCCTCTGCCCACATATCTTCTAACCTAGTGTTAATCATTGCAGCCTTTCCCTTCTCTGTCTGTAGTGTTTTACACTGTATCAGAACTTTACATGTTCATTGACCATCAAGACTGGGAGTTTGCTTCATGTTGTAAAGTAATTGTGCACAGCTTTGGTGCAACTTTAATTTATTATAGATATATGTGTATTTTTTTTTCAAAATTGTGAGGAAAACTAAAGAAGCTGCAGAAGAACAAGCAAGGTATCACACAGCTTCCACTTTCAGCTATTTTATTTTAGGACTTCCCGTTCTTTTAATACTTTTCTTCAAATTATAACTTATCTCCTTCTCATAACGCTCTCTGCTATGACGACCAGTTGGGAAATGACATGATACACAACACACAGCACCAATGGGTTAAAACCCCACTAGAGTACAAGTATTATTCTACCAGCTTGATGAACTCACTCACAGCTATAGCACAGGTGATAAAGTTACAGAGCTGTAAATCCCTTCAGTCTTCTAGAGTCCTTTAGCTGATGTCATTTTTCACCAGGAATGATATGTTATTTCTTTCTAGAGAAAACCGTGCAGTGTAGGGAAGGTGGATAGATATGATTATTAAAGACAGTATATGCAAGAGGAGAAAAGATGCTGAAGTCAAATATACACAGGAATTAATAGCTTTCCTGATCTGAACTCATGTTTCTCATGCTCTTTGGATTACAGTAGGGTTACCCTTCTGGTGTCTGCACCCCAGGGATTCACATCTGTGTAAATGTGGTAATAGAAAAAGGCCCTCGTGATGAATTCATGAATTGTTCTCATTGACACTGGTTGATACTTTTACTTGGACAAGTCTCCTTTGCAGGTGCACTGACCACACACTAATTGAAAGGATTATTTTCATAACTTTCTGTTCAGTCTGTAAGGCTTTCTGTGAAAGCGTAATTGTTTCAACCAGCTGCTTGGAGTTGTTTTTACTAATTTCTTTAAATCCAACAATGCTGGATCGGCATATTTGAGACTCTCCCCCAAACTGCATATAAGCATAAATAAAAGTAGTGCATGTGGCTCTTGTGTGGGGAGAAAGCTCTGTTGCAAGTACAACATTTCTGTGAGGAAAACCAGGGAGAAAATTGCTTTTAAAGTATACTTTTTCCTCCAATCCCTTGCTATTTTTATCCTCATCCCCACAACAAATCTTCTATGTGCAGCATTTCTGTCCGGCATCTGTTGGGATTAGTTGGGACGAGAGCAGACACACCACAAGTCCATGCATTTGCACTGCCTGATACCTCTAATCCCAAGTTTGCACTCTACGCTTCCCTCAACTATAAAGAATTCCTCAGGTTGTATTATTCCCCATTCTTGCATGAAAAACAGGTCATGGGATGGGTCATAGTATCTGTAAAAGCCTTATGGGCTCAATTCTCACTTTATGTAGCAAGTCAGTAGTATCAGAAAAGAGGGTGTGAGTAGCACTGTGGCCCTTGGGGGCCGACCTGGGGGACGCTCAGAGCACACAGGTCACTTTGGGCAAGTAGCAAAAAACAATGTTCGAAGTATTGCAGGAGTTTTGCACTCTTGCTGTAAAACTTTTGCTTAAATTCCAGTCTCCTGGTGCTGCCTCACAAATAGCCCCTTTGCTCCTATGGGGAAGACGGTTTTGCTGAGCAAACCCAGCAGTAGAATGTCCTTACTTCTCTCTGACCCACGCTGTCTGGATCCTATGAGCTGGAAGAGAACAACTTCAAATGTTTCAAAATCAGTTAACTAGACTTGCAAAACCATGAGACTGCCTCACAAGTTAATAGCTATTGGTATACATATATATGAGGAGTTTTCTTTTTATTTTTCTTGATTTGGAACCACAGGGGTGAAATATATTTTTTACTTTTTCTCTGCAACCATTTAAGTTAGAACTTTTTGTTTGATCTTAAAAAAATACAGAAAATATTTTGGATATTTCCATGAAAGGAGTAAATATTGGCAATACAACTAGTCAAAAAATGGAATTGCCATTTCTGGATATATTTTGACATGTTCAAGATTGTTTCTATTACAAAACAGAAAAAAAAACCTCCAAGTGTTTATAAATTCCACAGTACTTCATTTCAAGCAGAAAAACACCTCTTTTTTTCACTGAGTTAAATTATTGTTTTGGTAATATTCACATATAAGTAAAGAAAGCATGCATGAGTGTAGTGCAAAATTTAAAACAATACAAAATAATCAACAGTGGAAAGAGTCTTTTTCAGAGGAGGATTCATCTCATCCTGAAACTGGAGTCAGGAAGGTGCCTCGAAGGTGACTGGGTCTCTTGTCCGAGTAGAAGAGACTCCCAGTTTAGGGTGAGCTTCTGGAGAAGGTGAAGCCACTTCTGCAGGGTGGCATAGTCCCGCCTTCCTCTTGAGCCCTCAGCTTGGTACATCCTTCCCCTAACCCTGTCTCAGTAAGTCAGCAGTGGACACTTGGTGGGGATTTGAGGATGATCAGCATCAGTAGGATGATATTTGATTTCTCTCTACCTCTGCTCTGACGCAAAATGGTCTCATGTGGATCCACAAGCCACAGGACTCTGAGTATTCTGGGCAAATATGCAAAAAAGGGTATTGTGCCTGGGGCAAATGAGAGTTGGTCATGAGCCATCACTGACCAGATGTCCCAACTAGTCTGGGACTCCACAGCTTTGTCACTCTTGTTCTGCTTTTGCTCTTTGTTTGAATCTGTGTTTCTTCGGGCCGCAACTGGTAAAGTATAATCAGAAGTGTTTGCTATGTTCCCATCTTCTGCTGCTTCACAAGCATTAGCAGCAGATTGCTCTCCAAGGAGCCCAGGTTGCAGCTTGTCCCAGAGCAGGCAGAGATTTTCTTTGGCAGGAAACAAGAAAGATTGCCGCAAAGGGCCCCGTGCAGCTCGACGCGGCCAAGGACTGCACTGTCCTACAGCGCAGCTGAGGAGCGTCTTTTCTGTCTAAACAGGTTTATAAATCAAACACTGCTTTATTCATGTTTACTCTCACTGTAGCTTAGTCATTACTGAAAAACATATTCAGCTCCAAAGTTTGGTGTCATAAACTTTCCAGAAAAGCTGTGTACTGCAACAGGGTTTATTTTCCAGCTGAACAATACTAAGATAAAGCAGAAGTGACCTGGTAGTCAAAGCATGCCAAAGACCTTGAAGACAGAAAGCTCTCTCTAATGCAGCTTTTGCAAGACACTGTCATGAGTGGTTTAGGAAATGACAGGGGGCAATGAGCCTTTCCTTGGCAGGGCCATCCTGGCTCAAACAATGTTCTCGGGCAAGTGCTCCAGGCATGTCCTCTAGAGGATCCTCTCCAGATAGTAGGAGCTTCTGGTCAAATGAACATGGTCCTGCTTGGGGCCAGGAGTCCCCCCTGGCCACACAGGGCCTGGACCTGATGAGTGGTCCCTACGGACAGATTTGTGATTGATCCCATGCAAAAAGACTCAGGTGCCTCAGTGTGTGCAAGGTAGTTTGTGCATGTGTGCAAGGGGCTACTAAGTTTTGTGAGGTTGCCTCACAACCAAAGATTTGCATTTAAATTAATGGCTGACCATAACAGCATTTATAACAATGAAAGAATGCCTGACTTTCCTGTTGAGAACTTGCTAATAGGTAACATACCTCGTGTCACGTTCCAATTGTTATTTTTCCCAAATAAAACTATTTTTGCTATTTTGCCCTGCCTGGGATCGCTCAGAAATAAGAATGGCTAATGAATGATTTACTGATAAGATATATCTCTTGTTAAACAGCCACTAAAAACACTCCTATCTGAACCACAGCTGCATCTGTTACAGCGCAGGGCTCTTTTTATCTGTGATCCAAATCCTGCCGTACTCAGCGAGACAAAACTCACTCTGTAGTCAGGTGGCACTTTGCCTAACTAAGGACTGATTTGCCCACATGTTTATCCAAGGCCAATCCTCAGCAGGTAGCATTTATTCTAGACCGGACGTGGCAGGTGGTTTCAGCCCAGAAACACATTTTTGCACAGATTCCAATTAAGTGTTTATAAGCTATTAGTTACATAAAACTCAAATCACCGATGTTGGCAGGTTTTCTGTACCTCTCTGTGTGCTAACAACTCAGATTAACTTTTGCTTGTTGTTGGGGGGGCTTTCAAGTGTGTGTCAAATATTAACATTTTAATTTGCAAAGAAATTAGCAGTTGGAAAACTATAACCCCTTATGAGCATGCATGTACACATATATGTGCACACACTCAGTCTATTAAAATTACATACGTTATTAAGTTTGTAATAAATCTAGTGGAATGGCACGTGCTAAACCACTGAGGTATTTGACAAAGATCAATTTAAAGGGTTACTCTGGGGTCCCAAATTCCGTTTTTAAAAACAAGGCCCTATTGAACTTAATCAATGGGTTTTCTGTAACTCTTTTTTTTCTTTCCCAGTAACTCTTAATTAAGGGCTTTTGGATGACTTTAAAGGTTCCTATATATCATTTTTAACCTTAGCAGTGTAGTGCTACAGTTGTGCATGAAAACATACCTACACAGGTCCTTATATACCCCCTTCATGTGTACCTGTGAACCTCTTCATCATACCTCGAACATCACTTGCTTTTGCACCAAAAGGAGATGGATTTGAAGCAGTCTGTGCAGGGGCTATGGCACGGCCAAGAGAGAAGAGACAGCAGCCCTCGCCTTCACCGAGGCCGAGGTGACACCAGAGTGCAGCTTGGTGGCAATGACTCCTGCAGGCACCGACGCCGGCCCCAGGGTATCACGTGGCCTCTCAAGGTTAGCGCAGAGACACCAACTTTCCCCAGCTGTGCACCTGGCAGGAGCAGTTTCAGCTTTTGTGCTGGGACAGGCCAAGTGTCTCATGTTGTTTGTTTGCTATGTGTGAAGAAGGTGGAGGAGACAACTGGTGTTCTTTCCCAGGGTAAACTATGATATCCATTTCCTTTTTAAAATTTTTCCCTGTGTTCTTTGAATGAGGAATGGGGCCGTCCCACTAGTATGAAGAGATTTGGCCAGCATGCCAAAATTGCAATTACAGCTAAATGAAAAAAATAAGAGAGCAATGTATTTTATTCATTTCAGCTGTTATGTCTTAATGCAAAGAAATCACTTTGCACAGTTCTGTAACTGACACCAATTTCTAATCTCCAATACTATTAACTTCTAAATCTCTGTTATAAAGAATATTGGCAGCATACCAGGACCTAATGCAACTAAATAGACTTAGCCCGATTTGCTGTTTTATTTTCTTTCTTCTGAAATGCTGAAAAAAATAGTTAAACTATTTTGTTAATTGCTGATAACATTCTGGTTAGTTGGATTTCCTCTTTTGGATACAACAGACACATTGCTGAGGAATGACCTAACTTTGCCTTTGGGACAAACATAAAAAAAGAGAACATTTTCTGAAATGACAAAATGTATTGTTATAGGATTAGAGACAGCATAGCTCCAGGATTATGCTGTATCAGTAACTCAATTTAAGAGCCCCATGCATTTAAACTAAATATTGAATAGCTGCGGGGAAATGGCATCATTAAGAGTAATACCTATGTGAAAACTTAATTGTTTTTCTCAGTTGGATTGCAATAGATTCCTGGTAACTCAAAAACTCACTGACGCAAGCTAGCATACCTTGCAACATTTATTCCCTCTACCACTTCACTCCAATGGCACTGTGAAATGAATCCAAGTCTCAGCTGTGAAGAAATAAATATTACCAATGACAACCTTGACAGAAATGTTTTTGCAAGCCAGCAACAGGCTTTGACTGAGTCTTTTGAATGAGTCTTACATTAAGACATCTTCAGGGAACATAAAAGGTTCAGAGAGACTTCTTCAGAAACTGTTTTCTGCTTTGCTTCATTGGTGTCCTAAACCAGTGTTAGCATCACTTCTCTGCTGCAAGATTTAATTGGGCATTTAAACAGATAATGACTAGCTGTGCCGAGTGGGCCAGTGGAAGTAATTATCAGATTTGGATATTCTGGCATCCTGGACAGGATTTGTTAGGCACAGGAAATGAATTATAACAGAATATCTTTAGACCCAAGAATTGTTGGCAGTAAGAAAGGGAAGAACAATACAGCCTTGGTTACATGCTGACAAACTTTGGCTGATTTGCCATGTTACCATTTTAGTCTGTGTGTGGCTATTTAATTTTTGTTTCTCAAGAGAGCTGAAGTTCCAACACCATCTAAGTTGGAATTTGGAGCAGTTTTGTCATTTTGTTTCCAAAGAACAGTTGGGTTCATAGAGGACTGAACAAAGGAAGAATATCAAGAAAATATGGTTTGCTTTTACTAGCATCTACATGATGAATCCTACTTATTCATCCTACAGGAATAAGGGCTTCTTGTGATATTAAAACAGGTTATAACTTTCCCGTCTTCTGCAGCTAAACTTGCAGCCTAGTTGTATCTGTGTTGCAGTATTTCCTAATGAAACTTGTTCTCATGGAAAGCTCCAACTTTGAAGCCATAGAGACTGCATTCACCTCTTCTAATCTGAGGTGTTGAGATCCTCCAGCAAGGTGTATGAGCACCCAAGGGTCTTTCCATACTCACTGCTAAGAAACTGGCTCCTCCAGGAAGCTTGTGCCTTTCGTGGGCTCTGACAGATCATTCACTGAGTAGGCAGGACTCCTGCAAGGCTTAGTACTTAGCTACCAAAACAAGTGTGGTGGCTGTAGCCTGGGATGCCTGCAGAAAATAGAAGATCAGATGTCCTGGAGGGACCTGATGAGTATTTTTACTGTGGCAGTGCCAGCAACCAGCAGGGTTAGCAGTGTTGGTCAGTTATTGCAGACCTTGACGTGGCAGGAAATTGGATGAGATTGCATCACTCATTTACCAGATGTCACAAATGGATCTCAGATGGTAATTGTCCACCAAGTGCTGGCATCTTTAGGAAATCACAATCCAAAAGGAAAGATTCTGTACGCCGTTATCAATCTCCTAAGCCTAATGTCTTACAAGCTGTGACATCACTAGGTGCACATCTGTCTCAGAGCTGGAGGTGGTTTTCTAGCTTATCTCTTATCCCTTGTCCACTCTGAATGAAAGACGCTTGTTAAAGTTCAACTGCAGCAGAGGCTGCATCAAGGATTTAGAGATGGCAGATGGGCAGGCCCAAGCCTCTATCACTGGATACAAAGATATATGGCTGTTCTCTCTTTATGACTCATGTGATACCCTTGATAAGATGAATGTAAGTTTCTGGCAGCCCTACAGAGCGAAATGCCTATCCAAGGAATGCATATAAGTCAACTTCTACTTAAGTCTTAAACGACGGCTATTTGCACAATACTAGCCAGTGAAGTAGCGCTGAGGAAATGTGAGATATTTCAGTTCAGTGGCTTAACTGGGAGGGGAGCAACTTGAGTATGCTCTGAAATAAACACTGGAAGGAACTTTTAACCAATTTCCAATATATTTTTCCCATATTTTTTTACTGACATTTTGTTAACAGCAAGGTTCAAAGGTTCAAAACGAAGTGAAAATAAGGAAGAGGTAGTTGGTGATATGTTACTGTTAGTTTAGCTGACAGTTAGGAGATCTATAACAGACACATAAATGCCCCCTAATTAATACTAAACAATGTAAGTAAGTCATGTGTCCATGCATATAAGGTAGAAGAATACTTATATGTCTGCCTCTGCATCCAGGCACATGGACCATAAAGATTTTGCTGAAAAAATATGACCAATCACACAACAAAACCATCTGAGACCGGGCTGGAAGGAATATGGACCTTGAATGATCGAGCAACAGGAAGCAGAGGAAAGACAAGATGGTCCCTTCTGGCATGCCCGGTTAGTGGAAGGAAGGCTTTCGCAGAGAGAAACTCCACAGAGCTGTGACTTCCTGCAGCCTAATAACTTTCTTTCTGTTCCCTTTGATAGGCAGAGGGAGCAAATTAGTGCCAAATCCTTATTCAGCACTGGGCTTTGCTTTTTCAGTGCCGGGATGAGCTCTGTGAGCCACAATTCCCCCTAAGAACAAAAGAAAAAAATCAGAAATATCCTGGAAAGAGTCTGGACATGACTGGATAATACCTAAAGACTCGCTGCTCAGGCCCCACTGTACCAAAAGTCAGTTTATTCTCCCATTCATGCATTTGCTTTTCAGGAAATACCAGGGAACACACTGCAAATCTCAAAATCACAGGTTAGCTACTGTTTGTGAGGCCTCAACCCAGCCCCGTTCCAGAGCACGAATAAGAAATTTTTACACTTTAACAGAGTCAGGAGTGCTCTATAATCCAAACAGCTTCATAATGAAATAAGCTCTTATTTAGTGGGAGGCCTTATTCTTTGTTAGTAGTGTTTCCTTACTTGCAGCATACTGTTGTAACAGCCATGGTGTCACCCTGACTCTATTTTGTTTTTGGACTAAATACAGTGCAGTTAAGTCAAATGTTATTGGTCACAATGGTAATGCTGAGTGTGTATAATGTACTTTTATTGCTGCAAGGCATAGCTGAAATATTTACATGAAATAACAGTAAGATCCATGTTCTGTTCCTTATTTGTAAGGTATTTTATTAAAAAGAGCCTGAATCTGAAGTTCATAAATAAAATAATAATATCACTTAAGTCCAGATACTAGTTCCAGCTTGTTGATTTTAATAGACAAGTATAACACTTCAAATGTGGAAACACAGTGGGTAATATTTATATGAAATCTCCAAGAACCGTGGTATTTTGCTCATGTGGAATATCATGGCATTTTGCCTGGATCAAGTAACCAGCAGATTAGCACATTAACACTTTTAAGAAACATGCGTGTAATCCACTCTGAATGTGGTCTTTGACTCCTGGTAGGAATACCTAATGATTTTCAAATTGACACATTACTTTACAAAGCAATTCAAATAAACAGGAATTGCTGAGGAGTTTTGGTAAGGGTGTATAGCATGCGTGTGTTATCAATGGAAGAGACAACTGAAATTCCTTACAGCCATGGAAGGACTTGTACAATCTACAGAAATAAAGAAGACACTTGGCTTCTTGTTAAGGATTTCTAGCTTTGCTGATTTACGTAAATGCACAAACACATATGCCATCTGGTTGATATTTGGTCACCAGCTCAAGATGACAGCATATTAATAGCCCATCTCCAATTGACCAGAATTAGGCAATAGAATTTGTGAAAACCATCACCATTGCTGCTGTGGGAGGTACAATTTCAAATTACAGCTCAAAGATAACCTACGCAAGACAAGCAGCATATTCAGGCTGCCATACACTTCGTCTGAACCATGAATTGGCAAGGAGAAGGGCAAGACTGATTACACCGCTTTTATATCACAGGTCAGAGATGTGTGCCTTCAAAGCCACTTTCTTGACACAGATTTCTTGTAGCACTTTGGTCAAACCACCAGCTTTTCTGAACTATTTTCCTCATTTTCCGTGGAGAAAAAAATCTTATTTTTCCCTCCACAGGAGCTGCTGCCGGTAGTAGCAATGTATTGGTGATGATGAAGTACTTGGGGTTTGCAGACTGCTGCTTGTGGGGAATGCACGTGCAAGCTCAGCAGTAGTTCTGAGCCCCAACTTATTTCGACAGCCCTCCAGAGGGGAACAAAACTTTCTGCTCCCTGAGTGCTCCAAGAGCAGCACAGCGGTTGACTTTAGTGCATGCAGCAGGAGGCAGCAGGGAAAAGCCAGCAATTCCCCTCCCGTGACAGACACAGCAGAGTCCAGGCTGTAAGCCAAGGAATTCAATCACTAGACTTGTAAAAGAATCACCAGAGCCACCTCAAAAACAATGGTGGCGTCGTGCGTAGCTGCACTTGCTTTGTGTTGAGAGGGAGACCATGAGCAGATCTCACAGAATCACAGAATCACAGAATGCTAAGGTTGGAAGGGACCTCTAGAGATCACCTGGTCCAACCCCCCTGCACACGCAGGGTCACCTACAGCACGTGGCTCAGGACTGCGGCCAAGCGGGTTTGGAAGATCTCCAGAGAAGGAGACTCCACAACCTCCCTGGGCAGCCTGTGCCAGG
>VZSV01000006.1:3367369-3378821 GCA_013398735.1 Nothocercus julius
CCATCCAGCCAGTCATTCCGTCATAGAAGGCGATCAGGTTAGTCAAGCAGGATTTCCCCTTGGTGAATCCCTGCTGACTACTCCTGAGCACCTTCTTGTCCTCCACGTGCCTGCAGACAACAGCCAGGATGAGCTGTTCCATCACTTTTCCGGGGATGGAGGTGAGGCTCACAGGCCTGTAGTTGCCCGGGTCCTCCCTCTTGCCTTTTTTGCAGACTGCCGTGACATTGGCTTTCTTCCAGTCCTCCGGCACCTCCCCCATTCTCCAGGACCTTTCCAACATGATGGAGAACGGCTTAGCTATGACATCCGCCAGCTCCCGCAGCACTCTGGGGTGCCTCCCATCAGGGCCCATGGATTTGTGGGTATCGAGTTTCCTTAGGTGCTCTCTGACCCAGTCCTCCTCAACCCGGGGCAGGTCTTCCTCTCTCAAACAGTTATGGCTCTTCCTCTCACCAAACTGTTATTGCTGGTACCATGTCCCGTTAGCTCAGTAAGTCACACTGGTCCTCCCCTTCCTGAGAGAGACCTTTTCTTAACCTAATTAATATACATAATTAATGTCTCCCTGTTTTCCTTAAGACCAAGTATGGCTTCCCTGGCTCTTACTGAAGCTCCAGAAGTGGTTCCACTGAAGTCAAAGCACTGAACCAGAGATGGCTCACACCTGATCTAAAGTAAGTGTTTAGGAACCCACCCTTCATCCTTCTGTGGCTGATGCTCTCCTCATTTCTGCAGTGGAGAGTCAGGAAGGAGTTTCTAGACTTTATCACTTACATGTTATACTACGTTAAAAAGACATCCAAGTACCAGTGAAAATATTCTTCCTAGCTCCACCAACCAAGTTAAAAAAAATTACCCTCGGCTAAGAAAGCCTGAACATAGCCATGTGAAGGATTAAAGATTTAAAAAAAAAAAAAAAAAGATTCTGAGATTTGAAGGAGAGAGACTTATGGTGATAATAGAAAGGATAGACTCATATGGCATTATAAAGCCAAAGCTGAAAAGCAAAACCAAAAACCTTCTCACCTCCACCCCAGCTGCCAGTTTGGACCTTTCCTTTGCACTGAAGTCATTTGCTGAAAAAAAATATCTGGACTGTAATGGGAATTTTAAAACCTTAATCATGAAGATCCCACATGGAACACTCATTAGAAAGCAACTCAGATGTTTATGAGCAACGACTGCTGTGAACCAAATACATACTGAATACACTGTGTTAATGCCTTGTCTAAACTCTGGAGTGCAAAACACCAATGAAGCAGAAACAGTTCTGAGTAATAAGTAACAACAGGATGAGGTTTGATAGGCTATTGAAAAAATAGAAAAGAACTCCCCTTACTCAAATTTACACATAAGCCCAGATTTTTGGAACATCACACTAGAGTCAGGCCTTTCCCTTCCCACTGGCAGACAAAGCTATTTTTGAATTTGGGTCAGATTTAGCAACTAGGTTTCAGCCAAAAAAATGCAGGGGGGAAAAATCATCAGAAAAATCAAGAGAGCTTGCTTGACTCTTTCAGAAACAAAAGGTTTCCATTTTTCAGGCTGGATTCACAAGAGGATTTGAGAGCTGACCATTTTCAGATGTGCTTGCTGCAGAGGGGTGATTATACGTCTGCAGCTCTGAGCTGCTGGCGCCCTGGGACACGGGGTCAGAGCAGAGCTCCCTACCCTGAGCTTTTATATCAGGCCTCCACGTGCAGGCAGTTATATCTATAGAGAAGTGTTTGTGTAGGCAATTTAGATCAGCACACTGAAAACGGTTACGCTTGAGTGTTGTTTAGAATAGCATAGCCGCCTTCACGTGAGGGATTTCTCAATTTAGTTAAAAATTGGCAGAAAACTGAACATAGGCTAGCCCTTGGAGTAGAGAAATGGGTCAAGAATGCTCTCTTCTGGAGAGCATGGGGATTCCTGTTCCTGAGGCCGGGGGGCATCATGGGATTCCTCCAAATGTCCTGTAAATATCAACATTTTTTGAGCAAAGTATTTCTATACAGGGTCCTATAGGTTCTTCTCTTCCTCCTGCATTCAGAAAATAGTGATATTTGGGTTTTCTTATTCAAAGGGCAACAGGTAAGGCAGTCCATAGAATAACTTTCATGTATATCTATCTTTCACCAATACCCTTACTTGGCCCTCATCATGCAGCATGCAGTATCTTGCAGTCCTTCCTAGGATTTGTCCTCACAACACGCTGTTCATTAAATAAATACATTTTCTGGTTTTGTCAACATAAAGAAGCAGCAGTAGATAAGTAGAGTGACTTGGCAAAGGTCACCCAGGTAAATCTCCACTGAGCCAGGAAGAGGTCCCAGGTGCTCAGCTCTAGCCAGATCCTGAAGCATCCTTCCTTCCTCAGGCTGGCCATGGTGTTGGGACAGGCACCACCACAGGTCAGAGGAATAAGGTTCAACTCTGTGAAACTCATGACGGATCTTGGTGAGAGGCAGCGGTGGAGAACGAAGCAAAAAAGAATGTGTTTATTTGAACAGAGGAATCTTAAACTGTGCTGTATCTCCAGATGCTTTGAGGTTTACTCACTCCTTTCAAAGCACAGTTTTACTCTGAAAGAGGGCTGAAAAGATGGCACTTTCTCCTCAGCAGAGCCGAGCCAAGTGTTCAAAGCGGGAGTGGGAGATGAGCTCCTCCTATTTCCATGATGATCCAAGCTCTAATTAATGGGAGAAAACTGTCATTCTTGGCCACAGGACACTCAATGAAGAGCCTCCCTTCTTACGCATCCTAAGGTGGAGAGGTATGCCACCAATAGAGACGGACTCCACCATCTCTTCAGAATCCTTTTTCTTTCTGAAGATTTGCAGGAAAGCATATTTTTTAATTATTTACCTTGGAAACCGAGCCTGCAGAACACTGAGTCCTATGAAGGCTTAAGCACAACACGCATAAAGCACGATGGCATCAGGACCTAAAGGAAAGGGATGGCGCACACCCTGGGCCCTTCGTCTGTTGGACTCACACATGGCATTTCCAAATGCAGTTCACAGCTTCCGCTGTAAAGTGCAAAGAGTAAAACTGAACATGAATCCATGGACTAAGAATATAAAACTGTGTATATAGTATGTATTCTCTTGGGCTCTTTGGGGATATTTTTTCCAGCCTTTTTTTGTGCTATTTCAACACCACCACATAGCCTCATTTTCCTGCCAAAGTGTTAAATGCAAACAAAGACTCCTTTAAACCACACAAGATCAAAACTGGGTCATGGGAGTACTAGAAATCATTTCGGAAATATCCTCATTACCTTCCTGTTTCTTCCCATACTATTTCACTGTTTATCTGGGGAGGAGGGAATGGGGGGAATGTTGTTTTTTTTTTTTTTTTTTTTTTAAACACCATTTGTATACAATCTTTTGAGAACGTAGGATTTTGAAAAGTCACTTACACAGACTAACCAGATTATAACTCTTTAATAAAAAGAATCTCTCTTAGCCCAAAAGTGATGTCATGGCTGAATTCCTTTATTTTGCACAGTGCCAAGCAGGGGGCATCCTGAAATCTGCATCTATCAAATAAAGCTATGTTTTAATCACACGGATATATCATCCATGCCAACCCATCCCATGCTTGGCCTATTACTGAGCTGAGATAACTTTTGGTCTGACTTTTGACTGCAGTGTTTTAATGCTTAGTTGCAACCATTTTAGCTCCAGATTTGTTGCAAGCAAAAATTAGCAACACTTAACTATTAGGTATGTGCAAGAGGACGACAGAGTTAAGGAGCCTTAATTTAATATACATCTTTAGAGGTTTATAAGTGAATCCATACTTGCATTTAAATACCAAATAATCTGCTGATTATTATGCATAGTTTTCAGTCAGAGTAACGCAAACATGATGTCGCAGTCATGCTGTGAGCTCTGTAGCTAGGTTTCCTTGTTTATATTAACAGCTGTAAACACAGTCTAACTCAGTCTTGATTTAAAAGTAGATTTCCCATACTCTCAAGAAATCACCATGTTGTGAAACCTGGAATTTCAGCACTTTTCTCATGTGCTTATTGATTATGGCTAGGAACAGCCCGCACTGCTGCAAATGCACTTGCAATGACCCATTTTAGAGCCTCTACTTTAAATGGCTAGTTTTCCATTCTCATTAAAAGATAAAAACAGCTTTGCAAAGTCTGTGTATAATCCAGCTCCTTAATGTCCCAAATCCAGCCTGAAACCTGCTGTGTATGGGATTGAACATGTACTTAAGAGCTTTGCTGGGCCAAGGTTTCACATGCTTATCCCTCAGTTTAAAAATACTGGTTGTAAGATCACCTTAAGGCCATTTAAATCAAAGAAAGATATTTAACTCTGCATCAGTCAAAATGACTTTTATTGCAAAAATTACTCTTTTACCTCTAAATAATAGCACTGGAAACCCTGAATTTTGGGTAAACTGACACTACCTGCACAAAAGACTTTGTGCTTTCTTCTTATATGTAGAAGTGTGGTGAGAAGCCAGCTGTGCATGAGTGGAAAGTCAGGTGAAGCACAGAACTACCATGAACTTTTCATGATGCTCCTGCCAAGAGAAACACAGAAGCCTTTTTATTCTAAAAGTGGCCTGTTGACTTGGTTTAAATCCCCTGGTCTGCTAGTCCTGTGCAGAGCCAAGCAATCCCTGCAAAGTGACTGTCATGCCAGGCAGCTGATCTCCAGACCAGGCTCATCTGCAGTCATCTACTGCTTGCACAGGCACAAGTTTGCACTACAAGGCTGCCTTAACATGCTCCTTTGGAGCTCCTAAACATGCAGGGCATGCTCTGAGCTCAAGCCACAGCCAGGTTAGGGCCAACAGTACAGGCAGCAAGGAGGCTCAAAGTGGTTCGGACTGCTCTGAGGCCCCTTCTCCACCTGGAAACCTGCCCCGAGCCTTAGTGCATTTCTAATTTCCCAGTTCATTGAGCTAGTCCACCCACGTGCCAGAGAAACCAGTGCATGTCACTCAGGAAACACAGAGGTTTTGACCCTCTCCTTTGTAGATTAACACGCAGGTCAAGCAACCTCACATTCAACACATGACGCGATCTCATGCTAAATTCTCTCTCTTCCAGCCCCATTTCAATGATTACAAGTAATATTCCTCAGAAAATCATTTTTTTCCCCTCCTTAGAATTCACAGATGAATCTGATCTGCCAAATGCCTCACCTAGGAGGACTGACAATGCTAAAATATAACCTGGATTGACAGGGGGATCCACCATGAGCTTAACCAGGCTATTTCACATCATCCCAAGCAAGTTATTTTTACATGTCCTAGATCCAGTTCAGCTTGCTCGACTTCTCAGAGAACAATTAACAACAATGCGTAACAGATGGGGGAACTAAGACAAACAGAGGTTAAATGACTTGCCTGAGGCTGATAGAGTCTAGCAGAATGGGAGACTGGAGTCCTGGGTATTAATTAGTTAATATTTGTACAGTGCTAGGAAAATATATAGCCCTGTAGAAGTATTATTGTAAGGTGGCCCCTGGAGTTTGGAGAAGCAGAGGGCAACAGTGCACAGGCGAGCGCAAACATCCCTGCTTGTCTCTTGGCATTTCGGTCATCCAGGGGGTCCAGGAGGGCTGCAGCGTTCCCAGGGTACCCAGAGAGGGGGAACGGGAAAGCCTGGAGAAAGAGCTCCCACTGGAGTAACATCCCCAGGCTTCTGCATCCACACAGCTAAACCAAGGAGAAGATCTTTACTCTTTCCATTGAAAAAAACCCCAGACCTATTGGCTCCATTGAATAAGGCCACATCATTGGCTGCCTTCAGCCGAAACCTTGAAATGGGATTGGGGAAATCTGTGCATGTCTATGGCAGCAAGAGGCACAGATCTCCCACATGCCAATGTCACGCCTTTTACTCTACCTTATTTAAATCATTCTGACTTTCTACACTACTAGAATTTTCACCCATTTCTCCTATGCTCATATCTTGATTGTCAGAACTGGCCATTTCTTTTCCCATCAGTCTATCTTAGACTCGAGTGACATTCAGAATCTCCAACTGGAAGTGCCAACACTTAATTTCATCCAAAATCAGACAAAAGACTGACATTTTAAAAGCATGTCCTCAAAAATGCTGACCTTTCAATGTCTACATAATCAGACAAAACTTTTCAGCATTCCTAAGTGCAGAATTCAAAGTGCTGAACTTTGCGGAATTTACTTGAAATGCTTTATTTAGAGCAGTTTGACTACAGCTGCAGCCACGCGCTACAAGCGATGCTACCAGTGATGCTTGTCCCCATCCCCAACATCCCGATGAGCACTTTAGAGACGGCACAAAGATAGACACAGCTCTGCAAGGCCCTGCTCTTTCCCCCTGAATTAAATGTTGTGATTTTATCTGAGCTTGGTTTCAATGACACTTTTTCTCTGTCATTTTAATCAAAAATTTTGTTTGGATAAAACTGACCCCAAATGAAGCATTTTCGTCTTTGCTGCAGCAAATGTCCATTGTTGAGAAACTGTGTTCTTAAATATAAAATCATCCCTGTAAAGCACTGCAGCCACAAACACTGTTTTTGCTACTGCTCTTATCTGAGCATCTTGATGTCTCTCGTTTTTTCAAATTTCTTTCTTTACCAACAAACCAGCTTCTCCTCTACACTCCAGATATTCACTCCTGCCCCTTATGAGATCCACTGCAAATTTTGTTCATCTGAATGGTACTTGCTCTCACTGCTTACACCACAGGCATCCCAGACATTTTACCAGCCAACCTCCAGGATTCCCCAGGATTAACCAACCTGTAAAGCCAAACTTCTCAGGCTGAATGAAAAACCCATACATTATTTATTTCTTTATTTTGAAATTATTGGTTTCAAAAAGGTTGCCAGTTCAATCCTGAAACATCTGGAGGAAAAAAAAAAAAAAAAAAAAAGAGAGAGAAAAATAATTAATGAATTTTTACACAATTCTTATCAGTGTTTAAATTTTTATACATTTTTAACTCCAAAAGCTGATGCGCCTGTTCTGCAGAATATTTTGAAAGCTTAAAGTATGTGGTTGAGTTTGTGGTTTCAAAACTTTTGGAGCTTTTCCTCATCAGAATTGCTATTTCCAATAAGAAATACAATAAAAATATAAATTGCAAGCCAATAAAAATATAAACATAAAAAATAAAATCTTCAAAATACAGACATTTCAGCCATGCCTACTCCTCTTTTCCAAATCCCGTCAGAAACCTCTGCTACAGGGACTGGCAAATTAACAAACACCAAGGCAAATGCAAGTTGGAAAGCAATCCTTTAAAATCGTTCTGGAACATCACATTCTGCATACAATTAACGAGTGGAAACAAGCATGTTTCTGAGACCCTCCGCAATCACCCCCATTCCTTCTCTTTATTTCTTATGCTTTCGGGCTGTATTTTTGTCTTATGTGTAACCTTGGGACTGTGCAGGCTCCCGAGGAAACATCTTCTTTAACACTGAGAGTTGCAATCAAGGAATACAGTTCTTTGATTTCAGGAAGCGCATGATTGTGCTTTAGGCTGCTGTAATTAGGGTTTGATTCTGCCTAGCTCAGAATACATCCAAGGAATGCCAAGTACCCCTCAATTCCATTAACTTCAGTGGGAATTAGAGGGCTCAGCTGCATTTAATATTTTACAGGGTCAAGCTCTGAAAACTGTATTAGCATTCTCAAATCCCAGTAGGCCTAAATTCAGCAAAGCATTTGGATTGAGACTTAACTGTAAACATGTGAACAGTCCCCCTGATTTCAATATGACTATTCTCATGCTTAAAGTTAAGCATATGCCTAAGTGATGTGCTGAATTGGGGCCAAAAACTACTGTTTTCAAGTGCTACAAGAGTTCACAATAGGCAAACTTCTGGCCTATAAAATATCAGTTGCATAATCCCTTTTTCTTTTTTTTTTTGAAAGGCTAACACCAGACTATGTATTCTTTAAATGGAAGTCTCACCACTTGAAGTGGGGGGTTATGGTGAAGTCTTGGATATTTCTGCAAAGTTCTTAATTTACTATTATTATTGTAATTATTATTGTTATTCCTATGTGAATGCTGGAAAAGCACCTATCCCAGACTCTGGGAGCTTTTGCTATTCCTAAAAGAATATAATCCATACAGAAAAGAATAACAAACTCTCTCTACATGACAGCAGACATCAGCCAAGTGACAGCTAAAAATATCCCACCCTCTCCAGAGACCCTCAGCCTTTGCACATCTAAAGCGGCCTGAAGTACCAGAAAACCAACATGTCCCGTGGCGAGCCACGAATATGCCCAGTTTTTGCCTCCTGGGAGCCAGCACAGCCCAGGGCTCCCAGGCGAGGAGCAGGCCCCTTCCTTGGGGGGGTTGTGGGATGTGGGACTTTGCCTGGTACCACATGCATGGGAAAGGGAGGGGTGGATGTGGGGCCACCCCCGGCACCATTGCAGGGCCAGGAGCAAGGCAGGGACTTTTGGCGGCGCAAACTGCCAGGACAGAAGGATACAGAGGTTGCTGCTCTCCAATCTACCCAGCATGGCTCACCAGAATTGGCCTAATCACCAGGAGTCACTTTTCACCCTCTCATCTCCCGCATTGTGGTCTGGGTTCTCCATAACCCTGTGTCTACAAACCTTAAATAGCAATTATGAATACACTGTAAAGCCAGAACAGGGACATAGCTAAGATGGGAAAACTGAATAGAAACGTAATTGCAGAACCTGGTGTTGGAGTTTGCAGCTCCCTTCTCTTCTGACATATTTCATAACCCTTTAGCACACGGGTTTTAGCACATAGGCAGCTAGTATACTGACAAGATAGTTTGCAATGGTATTTTCTCAGGTAGGTTGCCCGGAAAATATCCCCTGCTTTTGCTCCAAGCTCTTGAAGAGGGATTATAAAATCAAAGCAACAGCTTTGCCAAAACCCATAGAAATAATGTTTTTAATCCCAAACAAATTCCTCTTGGCATCTCCAAAAGAGAAATGGCATGTACTGCTAGAGAGGAGGCCCGGGCATGGGTGGACACGTTGCGTCACTGGCGGGACACAGGCAGCAGGAATGACCAGGGCTGGTGGGCAAGGTTGGAGTCACTGACATTCAACCTTCCTCCTGGCCACAGCTAACGCGCCCCTGGGTGCCTCTAGTAGCAGACCGTGTGCTCCGGGAGCAGTCAAGTTATTTCAGAGGTGTTTCCTGAGCAGCTTGATGTCTCCTCTAGTGCATCCCAAGTGCCAGCGGATGTCACGGCGTTGACAAAATGAGTGGCAGCATCAGATACTCCTGCCAGGAGAGGGAGGCAAGGCTCAAACCCTCTGCCGCCGAAACAGATGAGCAAAAAACACTGCTGAAGCTCCCACACTTTGCGCATGCGTGACTATATCTGAATTTTGCTTTGGCGCGTTCCAGGCACTTTCAAATCTTTGGAGTCTCGTTGCATTTACTAGCCGTGAGTGCTGCACTTGGACACGCAGGGCCCAGCTAGCTGCTCCCCAGGGCCGCAGCCGGGACACAGCATGCTCCAGGACGGGCTTCGTCAGCACAAACGTATACTGAAATCACGGCTGCTCAGCTGGAGCAGCACTAGGACAGGCCCAGGACCGGTGCAGGGCGCCCACGGTGCTGCCATCTCGTGGAAAGCAGCCGAAGAAGAGGAGGGATCCCTCTGCCCCTCACCAATGCGCAGGCCGTGGTGGCCGCGGAGCCCCGCAGGTGCGCGGCCGGCCCGCGCTCCCACCGCGCTCGCCGAGGTCGTCGCCTTGGCAAGCGGCAGCGTTTTCTCCAGCGAACCTGGGCTTCATTGCGTTGTGGCAGCCCGAGCCTGACTCGCGTGCGCAAGCGCGGCGAGCGGCGGTGGAGGGATTACAGAGCCGTCACGAGCGGGGAGAACGCACAAGAACGCAAACAGTGCCTGCTCTCCCCCCACGTAGCTCTAACACTTTCCAGACCGGTCCCTAACCGCCTGTAAACGAGTGTCTAACACCATGCATCATGCATGAGGCTGGTCCAACCCCAAAACCTCGGGGCCAGGCAGCCTCGGGCAGCCCTGCTCCGACGGCGGTGCCACCCCGCTCCGGTGGTGGTGCCATCCTGCTCCGGTGGTGGTGCCATCCCGCAATGCCTCGGTTTTGGGTGCTACCATGACAAACCTTAGCAGGGTCTTGGTTTCCACCAAGTATTTTTTGACATTAAGGTATCCCAGAGAGAAGGATCTCCCCTCCCCCTCCCCCCAAAAAACATTAATCACTTCAGGATGTCTTAGACATGGCCACTAACACTGTAGAGAATTCAGGCCCTCTGACACTTCAGTGCAGTATCTGAGCATTTTAACAATAACAGTCAACACTGCTGATGCCTGTGAAAATACAGATGTAAGCCAGCTGTCTGTCAGGGTGAAAAATGTGTTTGTCTTTTTGTTTTAACGTGTCATTTCCCTCTTGGACATTTGCTGTGTTCCTGCCAGGATATCACGTGCTTCCAGGCCAGACTCTAACCCAAGAAGATGAACCACATTCAGGTGGAGGGCGGGTGTCACTGTCCGTTTCTGCAGTTTTGCTTGATCTGAAGCTGAGGAAAACATATTTGATTTATTCCCTTCTTTTGCCCATAGCAACAAAATCACTTCCAATAGCTATTTCAAGTCAAACAGAATCACAGATTTATCCATAATGGGGTCATGAAAGGGATGAAAGAAAGTGTATGATGGGGGGGGGAGGAGAGATGTCAATGCATGAAGCATTTTGATGTTTAGATTAGTGTAAGCATCTCTGAGGCTAATAAGAGGAAGTGTAAATCTATATAAATGATCAAAAAGTAATAGGCATAATAGGCATGGTGGGATAACTCACAACTGGAATGCTTAGCGTAACAAAGTGCTGTTTGTCCATAACAGACAAGAGCTGGAAAGGGAAGCTGTTCTGCCTGGTATCTTGGTTGCTGCAAGGTCCAGCGTATGGAGGAAGAGCTGCTGAGTGTCAATATGCATAAGTACCTGAGGGGAGAATGTAGGGAGGATGGGGCCAAACTCTTCTCGGTGGTGGCCAGTGACAGGACAAGGGGTAATGGGTGCAAGTTGAAACACAGGAAGTTCCATCTCCATGTGAGCAAGAACTTCTTTCTGTTCAATTCTGTTCAATTCCTTCTGTTCAATTTATTCATCAATGACCTGGATGAAGGCACAGAGTGCTCCCTCAGCAAGTTTGCTGATGATACCAAACTGGGAATACCAGGGGGCTGTGCTGCCATCCAGAGAGACCTGGACAGACTGGACAAGTGGGTGGTGAGAAACCTCATGAAGTTCAACAAGGGCAAGTGCAAGGTCCTGCACTTGGGGAAAAATAACCCTGGTCACCAGTACAGGCTGGGGACCGACCTGCTGGAGAGCAGCACTGCAGAGAGGGACCTGGGCATCATGGTGGGTGACAAGTTGACCATGAGGCAGCAGTGCCCTCGTGGCCAAGAAGGCCAATGGGATCCTGGGGTGTATTAGGAAGA
>VZSV01000006.1:3379401-3464826 GCA_013398735.1 Nothocercus julius
AGGAACTTAAGGAAAAATTTCTTGCCAGTGAGGGTGCCAGAGCCCTGGCACAGGCTGCCCAGAGAGGTTGTGGAGTCTCCTTCTCTGGAGATCTTTGAAACCCACTTGGACGCAGTCCTGAGCCACCTGCTGTAGGTGACCCTGCGTGTGCAGGGGGGTTGGACCAGGTGATCTCTAGAGGCCCCTTCGAATCTCAACCATTCTGTGATTCTGTCTGGTCGCAGAGGAGAAGAGCTGAGATAGATACACCTGAACTAAGTATCTCCTCTGCACCACAAAGTCAGCAAGGGCATAGAGATGGCATTTTGTGAA
This sequence comes from Nothocercus julius, assembly GCA_013398735.1. NCBI lineage: Eukaryota > Metazoa > Chordata > Aves > Tinamiformes > Tinamidae > Nothocercus > Nothocercus julius. Next base: position 3,379,714 of record VZSV01000006.1, read on the forward strand.
CTGCTGGCAGACTTCTCCAGAGGTGATTCTTTCAGAGGATTTAAACTCTCCAGCAAACTATTCACAAAGTAATAAAGGAAGAGCCATAGATTTTATCTACACTAGTAAATGTAGCTGATCCGAAGGACGTTTCTCAGCACTAACATGCAATTGTTCAAAGCATTAAGTGGTTAGGACATTCCCTGACATAGTTTCCAGTCCTTAGATACCTGGCAGAATCCCAAAGCAATTCCCAGATACATCTTGAAGTTAGCACAGAGCAGCAACCAATTCCAGTAGGCAGGATATCGCCTCCCTGTTTTGGAGGGTGAGAGAGTTTAGCTGTCCAGATGTGGGCTGTTCTGTGCCAGTTGGTCTCAGTTTTAAAGAATAGTTGTGGGCACATTTCCTGTACAGTGAAATGTAGGCAGAGTGTTCAGCAAGCTTGAAGAATGTGCTGATGACAAATTTTTGACATGTAGGTAAATAAAAGCCAGCAGATAGAGTAGAAGGAAGAATCCTACTGATTTGGTATAACCAGTTGGAAATAAATGATTGAAAATACAAAGGTGGCACCTGAGATTAGAGTGACAGTGAAAATACAGAGCTTATGATCCATAGGAAAGGAAGGAGAAAGCAACAAGACCAAAACAGTGAACTTTAAGCAGCAAGATTTCAATAAATTCAGAGTTTGTATAGGTAAGATTTTAGGAGAATATAGTTTAAGGGTAAAAGTTGTTTGGGACAACTAATTTTTTTTTTTTTTTTTTTTTTTGAGAAATAAAGCAGATACAAGGGTAGATACAAGGTAGATACAAGAGCAAACTATTCTAAAACACAGCAAGAAAAAAGCAATGGTAATAAATCAACTTGGTTAAAGCACAAACTCTTCCTTGACTTCACGTACTAAAAGCAAAAAAGACGAAAATAAAATAAAGTGACTGTAAAGACAAAATCAGGAAGGCAAAGGTACAAAATGATAACAAGAAGTCGTTCTCTAAGAGGAAAATCAAGGAAGTGCTGAAGGAAAGCTATTGACAGATATATCATGAAGACCAAAAACATTTTTGCTTCAGTCTTCATTGAAAGTAATGACTAAAATCAGGTGGCTTAAACACAATTTGTCAGAGAAGAATTAAGATATCTCCTAGAACAGCAGAAGAAGAAGTTGGAGAGTACTTAGGTAAGCCGCAGCATTCGCCTTACATACATGGCTCAGACACTGTCAAGCTAATTAATGATTGCTCCAGAAACTTGCAGAGTTCAGTGAGGATCCAAAAGTCCAGGGAAGGACAAGCAGCATTCCAGGCTTGGAAAAGAGCACAGCTGGAATTATAGATGCAACACGTTAGCTTCAATTCCCAGAATAGGACTGGAACAAATAATAAAAATAATCCATAAGCACCTAAAACTTAACAGCACAAATAGCAGCCACATGGATTGCTCAAGAACATATTGCATCACTTTGAATTATTTCCCTCTCTGACAGCATGACAGGCTTCATGGATAGAAAAGAGCTAATAAGTGTTGGTGTATACTGCTTTTAGCACGATTTTTGACACTACCTCATAAAGGTAGGAGACATGGTCCAGATAAAATCATTATAAAGTGAATGTAAAAGTGGCAGGAAGAGTGTACTAAGATAATAGTTACCATTATTGCACCATGAAAATACTTTTTTTAGGAGTCTGTTCTCAACTTTGCCACATTTATAGCTTCATTAATGATCTGGATGATGTAATAGAAAATAGATTTATTAAAGGTTTCTACAACACCAGCATGGGAGAAGCTGCAAAACAGAATTATTTATAAGAACTTTGGCGAATTGGGGAAAGAGATGATGTTGTTCACTTGGGATTCCTGCCTACGCATTGCAGTCAGCCAGGAATAATCACCTTCACCTGGACAAATAAAGGACAGGAAACAAAAGGATAGGATGTGCAAGAAAGGTCTTTAGTGGACCATAACTGAAAACAGCTCAGCAACACACTGCTGCCTTAGGATGGATCAGGGGTCTTCAGACACTTCCAAGAAGAAGCCAGGCAAGCATGTAACCGTGATGCCTTAGGAACAGAAGATCTCTTCTTGTGGCAGAAGGATGGACTAGACATCTCTTAATTTTCCCTCCAGCCTTATTTTCCACAATTCTCTCAAAAACTAGGGATGAGCAAATAGAAAGATGCGATGATCCATTTTCATTCAGCGGGAAGAATGTTCTCCTGCAATTGGACCCTCATGATATTTCAGTGCATAATTTTAGTGCACAATTACAGGGTATTTTCTAATTTCTGTAGAAATGCACTGCACTGAATTAGCTTTCCTAGTGAAGGCTTTGCCATTTGACATGGACACTTTGAGAGGTTGTGTCAGGTCCACTGTTCTGCTTTGGCTCCTAAAAATTATGATTTCATAGCAACTTTCACAAAGATCACTGAAGTAAAGAGCTTAGACTCCCTGAAGGACTTCATGGATAGTGCAGACAGTCCAAGCAAGAATCAGTTACACTGGTGAGGTTAAAAGGCATCCATGAACTCTATGAAGCCATTAAGAGAGATACCAGAGAGGCAACTGGTGATACCTGAACTAAAACCATCTTCTTTCTATGATTTTGCACAGTTCCAGTGCATCATGAGGAGCACTTTAAACTAAAGGCTTTTCATACCTAGAGAATAACTTAAGCCTACAAGACCAAACAGACACAATTATCCACCGTGGTAGATATTGTCAGGAGATCTGTGAGTTAAAAATTTGTCTTTGGTTTTGTTGTCTAACAGACCTGTTCAACAGCGTAAATACATGAAATATCTTTGACAAGGGTAACTATCATAGGTCTGTTTCAATTCACTTTAGTTCAACAAGAAAATAATTCCCCTTGGAATACAAATTGTCCGGATCGTTTAGACTCCATGACAACCTGTGCGGAGGAAGTTGTGTTGGGGTAGCTGGCTGCTCTGTTTCATTTTTTAGAAGTCAGATGAAATTATCTTGACATTCCTGAAATGAAAAAGTGCCAGAAATTTTTTCTCTAGGAGACAATGAGAGATTTTTCCTTTCGGTGAGAGTGAAATCTTTTTTGACACGCTCTAGTGTCATGCAAAATGGAAATCTTGAATATCTAGCCATTTCTGGCCGGTCAGTTGGCTCCTTCCAGAAGTAGCCTGCACTATAAACAGACAAAACAGCTCGGGTGATTGGAAGAAATATAAACACATCAGATTTGGAGAACGGGGACATAAACATTCAGGCTCAATACTTTTCAGAGATTCAGACATCACTTGCTTACATGAGTCCCTTTGGCTTTCCCTGACAGCTGGGTGCCATGGTGCCACAACTGCTTTTGAAAATGTTTTTTTCTGAGTGATTTATTTTCGGTCATAGGCAAATGCAGGTGTTGGACTCTATTTTTTTGATATCAGAACATGGAAAGTCATGTATTTGTTTTCCTGTCCATCTGCTGTGCAGTTATGATGGGACCTAAGACTGTGTTTCCACTTAGTTTCTACGGCTTAATAATCATCACATTCCCATATAGAGTTTGTGACCTGTGCCAAGTTTCTCAGCCAACCATCCCAAAACATCTTTGCTTCAGAGATCAAGTAAGATCAGATTCATTAAGTCTAGTCTTGCTATAAGGGAAACATGTAGGTAAATACCTGTTTGGAAATAAAATGTCTAAAATCCCTTCATCTTAGAGAATTTATTCCCTGATAAATAGCATTTAATGCAAATGTATGCAGACCATAGCAATATTACAGATCAGGTCTTGGGAAGCCTTTTCTAATGTGAAATGGGCCATTGGCCAGGTTATGAGAGAATGGTACCAGAGAAATTTTGATGATGGTTTCACATTCTATTGATATTCAGTTAAATGCTTACATGAAATACACATGACTGAAGCTACTTAGCCACCTCTTCATGATTGTTCCCCAGTGACTTATTTGCCAAAGATAAAGTGCCTTGGATTCCAACAGGAAATATTATTATGAGTATGACTGCAGTACTCAAGTAATAAAATAACCATTTATTTTTTTCCCTTTACCATTCATATCTTTTTGTTTAAATGCTAACAATAGAATAGGCATGGGGCAAACGCAATTGCATACTCAAAGAATTTTTTTTCTGTTATACATCCAGACAGGCTGTATTTTGATTCAGGTCTTTTGGAGATTTTACCAAAAAAATTTTGCCTTTCTAGTAAATAGGAAATTTATACAGTGCTTTGCCTCTTAGAGATTCTTTAAACAATGGGGCTCCTGGTTAGGATGGTGTTTGCTCTCCAGTATTGTGTCTTAATCTGCCATGTTGAGTTATTTTGAATACCACAGTATAATTCTCTACTTCACCATGGACCTAGTCACCAAACACTTATCATAAAAGGAAACATACGAATATTCAAAAAAAGTTAAAAAGATGATGTATTTGATTCATCTTCATAAGCACCTGGAGAATGACTTGAAGAAATCAGCATAATTTGCAGCACTGAATATTTTGATTAAATATCAGAGAAGAGAAAAATTGCTTATTATGAATTTATAAATACACTAGACAGAGTTATTTTGCAAATTTAAGTATATGAGAGGCAAATATTTGCTGGTGATACTTTGTTTCAATCTGCCATGGAAGTGGGCTCTACACTTTAAGATGCCTTCCAGTTCAATATTCTTTTTATTCTAAAAGACAAAGGAAAGATTTGTGACTAAAGAAGAAATATCCATCTATTTCACACACTGTATGATTAATGGGAAACATTGCAGCTAGCTACCAAGACCTTGTAAAGCAATCAGTCTAAGTCCATGAAAGAGAAAGAAGGGTTCCTTTTGTTTAGAATCTTTTTAGAATCTGTATATAATGGAGGACAGTGTAAAATAATTACAGAAAATTAGAGGTTCAAGATGTCTTTGAAGCGTTTTCACTGATGCAGCTTTAGGGATGTCCTCAGTTTATGTGAAAGACCAGCCCTAGGAAGATGCATCTGCCATTAGGTGAAAGATTTCAGACGCTCCAGATCCACAAACCACTTCTACCAGATTGTAAAGCTGCCTGGTTCTTTGGTGCCTGGCTTAGAAACAATTCTGGGTTTCTTTGTCCTGGCATCTGAATGAAACTCCTCAGAACTCAGCAAATTATAAAGAAGTAAAACATCTTCAAATCTGAAGGTTTGAAAATGATGGCCTTCCATCCAGTAATTGCAGCCACCATGGAGGTTTCCCACCAAAAAAAAGAGGAAGGTGGTTCACCAACCACTTTCACACAACCTGGGCATCCAGCTAAGGCCATCCTGACTTCATATCTCTGGATATCAAATTATGCAGCAAATGTCAAGAACAGCATATCTAGCGCTGAGATTATGTCAATGTTAGGCACTACAGTTGCAACGGTGTCATTGCTTATCACTGCTTGGAGACCTAATCACTCAGGGCACAAGAGGATCTTATAGGATAGGAAAGAGAGAAGAATAGAAGAAATAAGATATGATGAAAAGGATTTTTAAGGCTGAACATGGGGAAATTTTTGTAAGAATGAAACTTATTAAGTCATGAAAAGACCACATATCTGGAATTAGGAAACCAGCCGACATCAGCAGAGAAGTGGGCTACAGTAATTCACTGATATGCTTTCTCGTTCTGGTTCCTCTGACTTGTTAATTCACAGGCTGGGCCTAGGTAATCCTTGAACTCTGGCCTTTATTCAGAGTTTTCCAAACTTGTCCAGGCTGTGCACTCTGGGAAGCAGCCTGGAATGCACATAAGGTCAGGATTATGTGGTACTTTCCTGTCCTGTCTGGAAATACCGCAGAAATCACCTCTCCAGGGGATCTCAGAGCTTACCTTTCCTGTCCCTCCAATGAAAAATAAGTGTGATTGTGGGGGAAATCGAACACCAGAGAACTCATTAACAGGACACTCCGCATAAGCGAATATGATAACTCTCTGTCACACAGTCCAACTGCTTCCTACAGGCTTCAGATTCAAAAGCATTCAGAAACAGTGAGTCAGGGCCAGCCTCAGCAAAATGAATAATTACACTAAATATGGCATTTTCAACACTGGCAAGACAATGTCAGTGCTCACTTGTAGGAGAATGCTCCTAGAAAGGAAAGAGAGGTCTCCCAGTTGTGGTACTGCTCTGAGAATCAGGGCTAATGGGCTCAGTAATTCCTCAGGTACACACTGTATGACCCTAAATAATGCAGTTAAGGCTTGATTTCTTCAGAAGCACTGACCAGCCTACACTATATGTCACTTAACCAGAGGTGTGGATGGTGAGTATGGCTGAAAATCAGGCACTAATCTTCTTGTGCCTCACTTTCCCCTCACTAAAATAGCAGCGATATTTGCCTAGATATGAAAGGCTAAATTCATGTGAACAGGATGAAAAGGGCATTTCAGCCCAGCACAGAACTCTACTCGTATCCCTATGGGAATAGCTGCACAGCAGTTCATTGCATTAACTGCAGCCACATAGATCTACATTAGCAGCCTTCAGCCCTGATCTAGCAACAGTATCCCAGAGCTCGGTATGGAGCAGATCCAGGTTCTCTAGCAGTTTTACAGCTTGTGCTGTTTTACAGCTCTATGCTGCCTCAGGCAGACTGTTACCAGTACCCAAGCAAGCTAGTTCAAAGCCAGCTTAATGTTTGTGGGTGACACTACAATGTCCTATCTCTGTGTTTTGGTATAAGCATGACCTCCAGTTTTATAACAGAGACTCTCTTGGTAGGCTCCTTGAGTGCTAGCCATAGAGAAACCTCAGAGTCTTATTCATAATTTAACAAAACTGGTTCAAATACCTGCAGTAAAAAACTGAATCTCCCTTTAAATGTTGCAGTTCATGGTTAGATCTTAAAGAGCTGGAGGAGTATCACAAAGCAGGCAGAGGAAAAGGGAAACAGATTTCACCCTGTTTCGCCCTAACAGCGCTCTTTCCTTCCAGCTTTCTGAGATAATTTGGACTATTTCCCTGCCAGGAGCCAGATAAACCCTATGGCCCCAAACACACCGTTAGCAGTGCCCTGTGTTGCTCCCCTGCCTGGCTCTCCCTACCTGCCTCTGGAAGGCAGACCGCACCATAGCTGCGTTTCCTGCCAAGTTCAGAGCCCACCACTCCTCCAAAAGCCTGGTAAAATGGTAAAAATATGCCTACAGTGGCAGATGGCACAACTCCCAGGCTGCAAGCACCCGTGGCCTCCCAAAGCCGAGGTGTGATTCGGGAGTTGCAGAGGCCATACCGTCGACACTGAAAAGAGCAGGGCCTCAGCTAGAGGGGGAAACAGCGAAGCAGGAAGAACGGCCATCTCTGCATAGACCATGGGAGATAGATTACAGCCAACTGAGAAAAAGAGAAAATCACAGAGCAACAGGAAGATGGCTGGAAACCTTGGAAAAACCCCAATTCAACAGAACATCAGTATTTTGAGAGTCCCAGTCAGGAAGCAGGACACAGATACCATGCAGTAAAGTGCTGCCAGATATGTTGGTTATTGATTTTTCTGAAGATCCCACCTGAACTGAATGCATGGACTGAATCCCAATGACAGTCCCAGATGGAGTAGGCAATTGTGGAGGCAATGGACTTATTACTCTTTAGGACTCAAGGGACAAAGATAGGTTTTTACAAGCAGCTACAACGAAGAAAGAGATCATATGGGAAGGTGCTAGTCTCCTATTATTTCCGGACACAGGTCCTATAACCCAGGGCAGCAGCGAAGAATTAACTGTGGTTAAAAAAAAAAAAAAAAAAAAGGAGATTTGAGATATAAAATGTGTCTGCATCAACTTCCCCTGCTTGCCAAAGAGCATAGTTCACACAGTGAGAAAATCAGCATCTTTTGGGAAGTGGAGGCAACATAGACGTTGCTGTCAAAAGCACTGGCGATGAAGGAACTTGGGACTGTTCTCCACAGTGCGCTGTATCCCCACCTCCCAGAGGATGAACGCTATCCCTGCAGAGAAGGAATGAATACAGGCACAACTTGGGAGCAAGGGGAAGGCATTTAGTAATGCTTGCTTGTTTTTCCTTTCTCTCCATCTTGTGTCATCTAGTCTACCATTCTGCTGTCTGCCTACTGGAAAGCATCTGCAACTGCTGTCTGGATTCTTAGGATTAGCACATCCAACCCATCCCCACAAAATACACATTTTACAAGGGGACATAGAGAGGCCATAAGTGCTACATAAACATGACATGTATAGTTATATATTTTGGCACTCTCATCCATCTTCTGGTTGAGTTTTGTATGTCACAAAACAACATCAGTAATATCAGAGTCCCCCTGGTTTTCACAGAAGGGCTAAGTTCAAGGGCTCAAATAGCAGCTGCCTTGTATGCCTTAAAAATTAACTTGGAGGATTATCAGCCAAAGTGCCCACAAAGATATTGACTGCTGTTACTCCCTGGAAACCTGTGAGTTTTTTTTCTGATGGGAGTTCACACTATCCCCAAAGCCAGCCAGTCCCTCTGGCTGCAGAGGAGCCTGACTGGAGAGTCCTTTCTGAAGCCAAACTGGTTGTAGGTCAAAAACCAGACAAACTGACGTAGCGTGAACATCCCTTTCACCGGAGGCATCTCTGACGGTCGGAGAGGTGCAAATAATGTGCAAATACCTGAAAATGTATAGAAACGGAATAACAAGACAGCCACCTGCTACTAATATCCACTGAACAACTCCAGCACTTGACTGAAACACTCCAGCACTTGACTATCTGTGCTTAATCCCATAATTTTCTTTAAGAAACTAGATGTGCTGCTATTCCCTGGATTACTCTGCAGCACTGAGTGAGGAGGGAGGTTTCCCTGTGCAAGGGGGTGCTTAGCTAGAAAATAACCAAAGAAATGAAATAAACAAATAAAGAGGCTCCTCACATTAAATAAAGTCATACTGCCACTTCAGGTTACCAGCTGTTTCTCCTTTGGTTCCATAATTTCTTTCAGATCATTTTGTCAACTGCAGAAGTCCAGGTGGTGGCTGTTGTTTCTAAATATCACAGGGCCTCACAAGTGCCCTACAGCCCCATCTTATGGTTCTGAATCCTGAGTTTTTGTCTGGGAGAGAAAGGGTGGAAGAGAGGGAAAGAGAGAGTGAAAGAGCAAAAGGAAGGAGGGAAGGAGAAAGAGGAAAAAGAAAAAAAGAGATCGTTCCCACCGTCCTGCATTCTTCTAATCTCTTTCTTTTCTGTTTTAAAACAGCTCTTCGGTTTGGAGGGATATTAAAAATAGAAGAGTGTTAGTTTTGGCAATAAATTAATGTCCAGATGAAGGGAAAACAATTACAAATTGGAAACAGATTTATTCACACTCAGTGCATTAATGAAAACGTTTTTAAAAAAAAAAGAAAAAAGAAAAAAAAGCTAAACTGGGTATACTGTGTGGAAAAAAATAATGGCCCAGCAGGTCTACTTTTTATTAACAACTCATCAGTAAGCAGGTTGTAATTCATAACAAAGAATTTACCCCAAGGAACACCACAGGACTGTGAGCTTTTTAGTTTCCTAAGAAAATACATATGTTGTTCCACTTGGTTTCCTTTCAATAAAACCCACCAGTTAGCACTTCATTTTCAAGCTGTTCTGACAAATCAGGTGAGTTAGCTTTGTAGAAAAAAACAGAAGCCAACTTTTCAGCTGAGAATTTTAGGGAATTTTTTAATAACTTAAATAAATTTCCCAAATGGCAAGGAAGCATGATAAAAGGCTGTGAAATGAGTTTTTTTGGAACAGCTTGAAAGAATTTTTCTTTTAATTTGCTTCATTAATTTTTCCTGAGGAAATATTTAGGGATACATCTCTTATTGCTAAGGTATGTGTTTGAGACAACAGGAATTTTTATGATTTTTGTTGTATTTTTATAATGTCTTGAAACCTGATTAAAGATACTGATGAAAACCTGCCCCCTCATTTGCTGCTACGTGCAAGGCCTAAAGGAGGAGACTAAGGCGCCAAGAAATCCGCTCTGTGAAAGTCGCTCTGATAGGAGGTGTTTCGTAACACATAAAATTGGTGTATAATTACACTCAGTTACCCCCATCACCTGGACACAGAAGTCCATTTGAAGGAAGAAAATAAAGAGGTAAATATAAAAAGAGAGAGAATTATATTAAAAAATAATAATAGAAGGGGGAACGCGGGCAGAAAACTTGGCAAAGACTGTTGTCACCTCTGGGCTCTGATGCTCCCTCCTAGCTGTGCCTCTTTCAGACAAGCAGGACTCTCTGGGCCTAATTCAAAAGGAAGATGGACCATTTTCCCAATATTATCTCACTACATTCAATGCCTTCCACACAGTTCTAGAAAAGAGAGAAGTAAAAAAGGGATCTGATCCAAGGCACCAAGAAGTTAGTGAGAGTTTTCCCATCAATTTATCATTTCATGCACCATGTCAAGCACCCCAGAACCAAAATGAACTACCTGCTCCAATATTTCCAAAAAGTACACTTGTATGTAATTTGAGATGCAGAGGAGACTGTTTTCCTCATTATTTATCATTCCTGACTTACTTTAGATAAGCACTGAAACTTCAGGGACTATTAAGGAAGTAGTACTTAGATTCATTATAATTGATGGCATATTTATACTGAGTAAATGGGATTGGAAATTAATTCTAAACCTTCTCTGAAAGGAAAAATAATTGGAGTTGAGAGTCCACAACTTCTCTTCCATCTGCTGAGACCCTGATGAATATCCCTCTCTCCCTCAGGAGCAAGTCAGAGACACCCTCAGCTCTCAGTGGGAGGGACATGCACACTTAGTTGTTTTGGCAAGACTGAAACACAGGCATGTACTGTTTCACCTCACTGTGATAACTACATGGGGTCAGTATAAGATGTCGAAGAGCACCTATATCAAGTGACAGAAGTCTGTGTAAGGTACATGTAGATTGTAAAGTTCATATGAACAAATCCAGGAATGCTCCAAGACTCGATGGCAATCTTTCAGAAGGATTGACTCTCCATAAAACCGTTTAAAGCAGTAACGACTCTCTCTGGAAGATATTATTAGAATATTTCTAAGGCAGCAGTTCTAGGTCTTTACCTCCAGACCTACTGTGCAGGATCCAGCTGTGAAGAAGGAGAAGTCCAGCTATGTGAAAAGCAACCTATTCCAGTGACTGTTGGGCTGGAGCAGCACTTGAACATTGATATTTCCAAAGCACTTCATCTGAGAAATGCTGTTCAGGCAAGTACTTAATGCTTAGAAACTTCTGCCGTGACATACAGATGGAAACAACCCACTCCCTCTTCCATTACAGTAGGTCTGGGCCATGCTATCCTCTGTAATTAGAGACAGTTTAAGTGCTTAAGGATGCAGCTCATAGCTTGGAAAGTGTAGGCAGCTGAAGTATTTAGGTACATGAAATCACTGCAAGATTAAAATACTTTTTGTGTTCATGCATTTTTAGCCAATATCCAATTTGTAATCTGTCCAGAAAAAAATGAGATCATATATCTGCTACTCAAATTATTTTGCTATCTGCCAAAGAATGCTTCTGGGAAGGGTTATTCTTCCCAGCAGAAATGTAGGAAATAAGTTGGAAAACATTAATTCATATTAATAAAAAAGGCCTGTGAAGACAACAGCTGTTTGATCCTTAGATAAACTGTAGACAGTTTTCACTATTTAAGTCTTTGTGAGTGATGTACTGTAGGTTTAGGAGGAAAAAAAGAGCCAAGAAAAAGAGGAGAGAAAAGAAAAAAAAAAAAAGCTGGGGAAAATATTTACTTGAATACTTTTCATAGGAAAATATAAATGTGGCTAATGAAACAGACTTGTTTAGATATTCTACAGCACTCTCTCTGGGATCTGGAGGAGATATTTTCCACTTATTTCTAAACTCACTTCAGCAAACATGGGCTGGGTTTCTGCAGCGGGACCTTTGTTGGCATTGACTTTGCTCATGGTCATGCGGGAAGACGGGTGCAGGGGGAGGGATGGCCCTTGTTGGGTGAGAGGGTGGCAGCGATGACTTCGTGGTGGATGCAGATGCTCAGTGAGGCCCCAACCAGCGTGGGATCAACTCTGAGCTCGCTCTGGTTTGATCCACAAACCACAGCCCTGTTTTTAGGCAGACAGAGCCCTGTCTTTTCTTCACACCCTGCCCACATCTTGCTGGTGAGGCAGGTGAGTTGCATGTGGGTAGCAGAGGGGCTCCTCCCTGCACCTTTGGGGGCTTAGCCCAACCCAGGGGCTCTGCTAAGGTCCTCTAGCAAAACGCATGGGGCAAGGCCACAGGAGAAAAGAGCTATGCCTTGTGAAGGGGAACCCAAAACATGGCTTAGTGTATATCACGCTGTCTCCTGAGGTGGGCCATGGGTACCTGTCCAGATGGCCGATGCTCTCAGACCAACCTTCTTTGCCTTCCTTCAGCCTCAGCTCCTTTAGCTTCTCCATTTCATGCAGATGGACACCCCTCAGCAGCCACAGCTAATCTCTGGGTGCCTTTAAATCAAAAACTGACCTCCTATGTACTGAAACAGAAAGCAGATACATGCACACAGTGTATCTGCTCCCGTGATAAGGGGACACATGTGGGACATGAGGGCAGACATGCCCTCCGCTGCATCTTAACCAGGCCCATTCAGACCCTGGTGCACGGTCTTGGGAAAGAACAGCGAGGCTTTCCTGGCGTCACACAAGGACAGCCACATGCCCAGCACTAGGGTCTTCTCCAGCAGGAGCCTTGGAGGGAAAACCTGGGCAGCTGGAGAGTTTCTTCACTCATAATCCTGCCCTCCACTTGTGCTGGGGAAACTGATTTGAGTGATTTCTTTATATTTTATTAAGCCAATTGCTCTGGATACCGAATTAAGTGAATGACTCGTAAATCTTAAGTTTATATCAAATATAAAACTTCCATTTTGGGGGTTATTTCCACCACAAAATTCCAGCTAATATTTATTCCCTAGTGTCCCCCCTAGGCTCCCTCCTCTAAGAGGCTGACAGAAGCTGGGCTCACCGTGGATGCTCACAAGGGTGAACCAGGTGATATGAGGAAACCTCTGGGAGGCCCGTTGATATGGGCTTGTCAGTGGAACAGACAGCTCACTGTGGCTCTCATTTACAAGCTTCTTAAACTAGCTTCTAAACTAGTTTTTAACAAAGAAAATGTGTTAAAGTACCAATAAAACTGCTCTAATAAGCCCTCCATAGCAAACTCCTAATTGAAGCTCATAAAGAGAGCTCTAAACAGTATTTAAAGTGCAAAGAAAACATATTGGTCCTCAATGCAAACAAGTAGATGTGGTGCTGATGCTTTTTATTTGACCAACATGAAAGCTGCAGAACACAAAAATGTAGGTGTGGGATGTGTGTGGTTAGAAAGTTGGTTATTGGGCTTACAAGCAGTTTTAAAATCTCTCTGTTCAACAGGCAGCACCTATAACCTACCCACATCCAGCAATGTGTACAAATGCCTTTCTGACTTTGCCCCTTTCTCACACACGTGGATGTATCTGCAAATGCAGGACACAGCATGCACAGGTTTCACTTGCTACTTACTGATTTCCTTTTGCATTTCAGCTACAGCTTCCCCTTTCAGCGTTCCTGTGTCACAGTGCAGGCCTCTGATGACAGCACAGAAACTTAAATTATTCTGCATCACATTCAGGAGGAAACAGTTTGAATGACTCCTTGGCTCCTCCCAGACACTCACTCAAAGCATCTCGCATTAATGCGCACGCAAACGCTAATGAGGAAGGAGAGGAACGGGAAATTGCATCTGGGAATGGTGTAGCCTGGGAGAGAACAGACCAACTCAGGGCAACCCATCTCACCTCTTTGCAACTCTTACCCCTTATAAAACCGAGAAAACAAACTCAGAAGCAAAATACATCCTCCTTCCAATTGTATATCTATCTGTAAGCTTGATGGGACAAGTCTCCCACCAAAAAGTAATTGCCTTGTCTCTCCAGATACTATCGTGCTTGTTCACACAGAAGGCAATACAAACACGATGGCAGGGTTATCTGACCCCCTGCCAGCTGCCACACACCACCAGGGCTATCTTTAATGCAGAACCGCATACACAACACTAAAGCAAGTCAGAAAGCTTGGATTAAACTTACAATTTGAGTGGCCACTGGATTCACTCGATTCCAGGGAGAGGCAGCCAGACCATCAGGGCAGAGAAGCCACATGTGGAGAGGGATGCGGATGGGAGTCAAAGAGTCTGGTGGGGGCAGGAAGAGTTAAAAATACCCTGGGATGAAATTTTGGGATCAAAGGAAAGGAAATAATAGACTTTGAAGATGGAGAAGGGGGGAAAAGGAAGACTCAGAAGAAACTACTAAATTGAAAAATCTTTTGAAAAAGTACTCAAACCTTGTGGAGCATATTTAGTCTGTAAGGCGCATACAACCAATAGCGTCATCCCCTGATTTTCATCTTCCTCAAGCTTTTTTTTCAGGGTAGAGCTGTATTAAAAACCATTGTGCTGCTGATGAAACACTTTGTGGTTTTGCCTCAAGTAATTCACTGGTTTCCACAAAAACTAAAGGCATTTTTTATAGGGAAAAGCTGTCATTTCACTGTGCTAAGCTGTTTCTGCCATAAAAAGGTGTGATTTCACTTCCTGCACATGTGCGAAAATTTAGGATGTGTTCCAGCATAAAAGAACATGTTGCCACATGAAAAGCTGCGTTTTTAACAGCATTTGCAAAATCTCACCTTTGACCAAATTTGTTAGTTCTCACAAAATCTTAAAGTCCAGACTGTGACTTGTTTTTTGTGTGAACGCACGGGAGTGTTCAAAAACTGTAGGGATAGGAAAGAGAGGAGAGGACAGGACAGGACAGGAGTGGACGAGAGAGGATAGGAGAAAAAGGAAGAAGGGCAGAAAGAGTCCCACATATGCAGTAGCTTGACGCAGTTTTAACTGTGGGATTTACATGCACTTTCCGCAAGTATCAGCTGTCACTGTAGTCCCTGTAAGACTTAGGCTATCTGACCCTGGGATTCATCAGGAAATGGGAGCACTGAGTTCTTGTCGGACAAGAAGTGCTAGAGAAGGAAGGGGAGGCCATCTCCCTTCCAGGGCAGTCTGGCCTCCTGAGGGATGCTGAAGACCTTTGGTTCTTCCAGGAGCTGGATGAGACAAAGGCAGGTTCAAACAGACAATGGCAAGACAAATAAAAGCTGAACATTTCCCTAATACTCACTCAGATAGAGAAGGTCTTCTGTAAGGTCAGAGTCCAAAACCTCTCCACCTGCTACAGAATCCTCTAGACTGGAAATTAGGATGCAAAACTAAACTGTTGAAAAGAAATAGCTGACTAAACCCCTCAGGGCATCAATACAACCAATGGGAAAATTGTAAGATCAAAACATTTTTACATTTTTAGTTACAACACTAGAAAAATTAAAACAAATAAGGTTGATAAAATTACTTGACTATTAAAACTGATCGTTTTAGAATTAGATAGAATCTTGTGCTGTTGTTTTCCCAACAATGAGCAATAAAATCAAATAATACAGTAAAAGGGGGAATTTTTGGTGTTGGGCGCTTCATTTACTGTGATTTATTCCAGCACTCTCTAATATGAACATACGCTAGATGGCCTGGCGTATATTCTTTTGTGTTTTGTTGGTACACAGATGCATTCAGTAATCCTATATATCAACTTCATTATGCATTTTCAGATGTTAGTTAATATGCTATCAAAGGGCCAAAGCCTTGCTCCAATGTCCACTGAAATTAGTATAAAAAGGCTGGTTTTATTTTGGATTGTGAGACGTGGTGAAAACTAAAGTCAATAGCAAGCTCTGCAAGCTTGCAATGGCAAGCTCCAAATCAGCTCTCCAGAACAGGTGCAAAACAGTGACTAACCTTAGGACTGTAGTCAGTTAGACTCACCCAGGTTTGGTCAATTAGTCAATCGTTTGATCTCTGCATCTAGCAGAAAAGTCAAAATGCTTATTTGGATGCAGTTCTGCAGAAGCAGGCAGGGCTAGGGTTGTTCGTCCCTGGCCTGTGCTGAGGCAGGAGAACATGTCCTGCCCACTTTGCTCTCATGCAGGATTATGTTCTGTGCTTTGCAGGAGTGCAGAGGAGCACACCAAGGGATGGGTTCCCAAAGGGCACTTAGGGCAGGGCTTCCTCACGTTAAACAAGAATAAGGCACTATTAACCTGGTGTAAGCCACCAGTGAGGTGGTGCAGGGCTAGGCTCGGAACCTGCAGGACTCACTTCCGTGCAGCACAGCCTGGAAGCCCAGACCTCAGCTAGTGCAGCTGGGGAAGGAGGTACCTCAGGTAGGACCCATAGACGAGCCAAAATAGTGCACGAACAACTTCATAAAGAGGAAATGGCACGCAGAAGAAAATGAGGGGAGGTCTGTGCTTGAACACAAGGTATAGAGAGGGACTGTATACCTCTTAATATATCCCCATATACCTCAATATCTATATCTCTTAATCAGGATTCACATTCAGGAACAGTATCCAGAGGACAATGTTACCAGCTTGCCTTCCATGTCTTAAAGCTTTCAAATCTCTTAAATACCTTCAGTTCTGGCAGCTGCTGTACCCATCCCAGCCATGAGAGACACAGGTGTAACTTTGCCTCCTTGACCACTTGAATTCCCAAGCGAGAGCACAGTAAGGTGTTTGCAGCAGAGTTGTGGTACTGGTTCTTCTGTGATGAACCTGTACCACTCTCAGTTGGATGCCTAAGTATTTCTTGGAGCAGAAAGTCTGGGATGGAACCTGGTGTTTATTGCACTCCCAGGGAGTAGAGTAGAGCTATAACCATTGGGTTTCCTCCAGATCTCCTTGCTCCAATAACTGCCTGACGTAGTGAGAATAACTCCTCAGGCGGACCTTCTGTTCCAAAATAAAATCAGCTCTGCCCTAGAATAATTATTTCCTCTTTTGCAGGTGAACTATTAATTATTTTGGAGCCAAGTAAGTTCTATCCTATAAGACAATAAGGAACTTATTCTGGAATTGTTAAATTATACTGGAAGAGCTCTACCACAACCATTATTGTAGACTAGCTTGGTCAGTCCATTTTGCATAAGGCCAAAGACCCTTACTAGATAAAATCGTTCTGAACCTGCTTCCCAAAATAGTGCTAAGACAAACTTAAAGATCATTTCTAGCAACACACGAAAAATTTTGTGTTCAGATACAAGGTATAATCCACCTCATAGCCCTGAAACTTACTGCTAGAACTATAGATTAATTTCCTGTACTTTAGCATAGTCATGTGTATTCAAAAACATGGCAGCTTATAACCTCAAACCCCCATGGAATGGGGGGAATAGCCCCATGGAATGAAAGTACTGGATGTCTAGAGGATGGCATCAATACAATATTAAAGGCTCAAGCTGCTGGATGAGAGCCAAGGAACATAAATTAGGGAATACTTTACAACCTAAACATGTTGGTAACTCTATGTAGAGCTGACCCTTTTCAGGTTGATTCGAAAAGCACATGGTTTTAGATTATTTTGATGGATTAAGTATTTTGTCTGAGCTGTCTGCTTTAGCAAGTTATAATCAAATTTCAAAGAATAAAATTCTAACATATTTTAAATATTCATGTATTGTAGGATCAATCAAGCTGTTAATAGAGTGAAAGCTTGTTTCTACTGAAATCAATAGAAGTTTTCCTTTTTGAAAACCCTTGTTGACTTCAAGAGGGACAGAATTTCATTTATTGCCTCGAGCAAATGCTCCAAATTGGACAAACATGAAACACTTTCTTTTCTGAATAATGGATTTGAGAAGAAAAAAAATATGAATACACTTTATCAATGAAAGAATTTCATGTAGCTACCTTTAGAAAAGAGGAGACTGAGGCCACAGAGATAATTTTGCTGGGATTGATGTCATAAACATTTTAACGTTCTTCCCTCCTGCAATTATTTGTAGGAAAAATCTTTCTTATCCAATATTTGTAGAACTTAACAGGACTGCAGAGGTCTCCTTTGTACCTGACAATCTCGACATTTAGTTCTCTGTCTTTGTACTCACCCAAATCTGGCACCTGAAAAACTCAGTATGTAATACAGTATATCCTTACGAATTTGATGTTAATGGTCTACTTTTGGATTAACAAGAGCTGGTGTAATTGCAATGGGCTAGTTGCTAGAGCAGATGTGTACCTTTAAACATCTGTTTGCATTTCTTCATTCACAGTTAGTATCCTCACATAAGACAAAAACAGGAAACACACTAACATCTAGCACCAGCCCCAGGGGCAGAAAAAAAAGGAGAAAAGTTTGTGTTCAGCTTAGTCTTTCCAACTGACATCATCCAGAGCCCACCTCTCATCAGCCGGGTGGCATTTGAACCCACAGCTCACGGCTCCTCGGGAGCCCTCTTAGCTGTAAGGTGACAGGCAGAGAAATTCAGCAGTGGTCAGGCTTCTCACTTGAAAAATCCATGTCCAGGGAAAACAAAATTTAAACATTCGGTTTAGGTTTTACAGTACTCTGAGAAAATTGTGTTATCAGTGAAAAAAAAAAAAAGTCTTAAAAGCAGCAGGAATTTTGCAAAATTTGGGTGAAAAGAGTTCTTTTCCCTCTCCTGTGACATTCCAGTGTTACTTATGAGCAAGAGCGATAGTCTATAAACTGGCTGGAGAGATGCAGCATTGAGTAGTGTCAGAGTAGCTGCCTGCGTGGAAACCTTGCAGCAGAAGTTCTTAACACGGACTTAGGCAAGCACATACCTTTTTCTGGTGTATCTTAAATGCATCCTGAGAAGTGGAATCAAAATGAGAAAGAAGGATTTATAACATCTTTTCTGTTGCAAGCTGTTTCCACACACCAGACTTTTATCTGAACAGAAATCTATAAAACGCTGTACTCCACACTGACATTACTGTATTAGCAGAAATCTCTCCTATGCAGTTGGTCTAGAAAGCAGCATCGGTGGGAAATCTTTTTTGCCAGCCCCTGGGGAAGTAGCTGTTCCATGAATTTTGTGCATATAGAAGTTGTTGATAAGCCCTGTTGCAACATCAATGCCTTTCCCATAGGCACTGGAGTAACCACTTCCTTTTTTCTAGTTTGCAGCTGCCTGTTCAGCTCAAGACAGAGAGCAGAGATTAAGAACAGCTTAATAGGAGAGAACACCTGGAGCAAAGCCTTCTAGCAGCTCCTGCATTCCCAGGAACAGCTCTGCTAAACCAAGGAGTCATGGCAAGGTCCATTTCTTTGACAGGGAACAGCAACGTGATCCTAATTACAATCAGGGACGCAGCGACCCTCCTGCTCCACTGCACAAAGGGCTCAACTACTATAAAGTTTTATTCTTACGACATTTAGTTTTCCTGTGCTTAGAAAGTTCTGCATTTGTTGCCCTTGTGTCACCTGATTAACTGGGCATTAGCAATGTTCTGGGTGAAAAACTGGTCCCTCCAAGCAGAAAAGGACTTATGGTTAAATTCAGAATTTGTGATTGAATTTCCATACTCTCACTTTATAAGTGTCAGTTTGTGTGAACAGATCTCAGAATAGTTCACAAAGAGGAATGCACCTCCAATTGTCATTACCATCTATGAATATATTAGATACATTTAACATTATTGAAGAAAGAGAAATAACCTCCCTTGGACGTGAAGGTTATGCGACATTGCGAAATGCAGCGTGGACAAAACTTTGGCAACCTCCTGAAGGAAGTATGTGCTAGGTTATTTATTTTTCAAAAATATGAAAATACAGCCCAGACAGGGGACAGTTGAGGCTGCCTTCTTCATCTGGGCTTGAGTCAGACCTGGAGGCTGGCTAGGCCTTACTCTTCCTAAACAGGTAGCCAAGATGAAGCATGATATGCTTCTTTTGGCAGTGAAGTCAGGTTTTCCCGATCCCCTCTATGTGCAACTGTTCATTTCTACATCCTCTTTTACAACCCTTAACCAGTAGCAGCAAATAGATATGTGGAGCCAAATGTGATCCAGGTTGAAAATAAAAATTACCTTCCACAAGAAAAGGTGTTTAAATTCTTTTAAAGCAGATTACTTTTGCATTACTTTTGCTTACAGCACAGCTTCCTGGGGCAGCCTCACTAACGGAGCAGCAAATCTTGAGCGGGGAGAAGAAAGGAGCAGCCAGGAACTTCCTTAGCTGCTTTTTTTATTTTTTTTTTTCCAGAGAAAATGTACCCTGAACTTCATGCAGGCAGCAAAGAGCCTCTGCACTGGCTGCAGGGCAGCAAGACACTGAGCACAGCAAAGGCACCGGTGACACAAGGGAAAACACCCTCATTCCTCCTGAGCACAGATCATGCAGATTGAGCCTTATAATTTCTCGCTCCCTTCAGGTCTCCTCTGACATCAAAGCTTTGCTTGGATGAAAAATAAAGATACGAGGGGTCCAATTCTACATATCACCCCTTGGGTGCAATGATCATAAACCAAGGGCACTTGGTACCTGACCATCTTGCCTGAGGGATGTGAAGAGATCTTTTCCACCACCTCAGTTGTAGCCATACCAAGTTCACAAGGGGCAAAAGCAATCCCGAAGCAAGAGGACACGGGAGCTGTGAAGGAAGGGGCAGGAACACGATGTCTAAGGCCTCAAAGGATCTGGCTGGGAGCTGCAGAAAGTGCTGGGGCACTCGCCAGTGTTTTGATGACAAGTTGCCTTCTACACCATGCGGCACATGATGGCAAAAATATTGACCATGTACAAGGCTACCCACTCAAAAATACCAAATGTAGGGGTATTTGTAGCTTTCTGCATCTCCCATGTTGGCACTGGAGTGTGGGAGTTCCTTCTCTTGGCAACGTCTGGCAAAGTCATTGCACCTTCTGCCTTTCACATGGCTCTTGCCTCAAGCAGGGGAGGTTTCAGTGCTGCTCAGCAGTAATTCTTGCAGTGCACGGCCAGGGTAGGTGAACACAAGGGTTAGTCAGGAGCTCACATGGCACAGAAGCAGCAGCTTGGGACAACTACTGCTTCACTGAAGTCCACACTCACTTGTTGGTATAAAGCACAACTCAAAGTGTTAGATGGGATGAATAAACCCTGAACATTTTTAATGCTGGTTGCTGCTCCCAGCTGCCACGGCTGGGTGTGAGTTCTCCGAATGTTTTCATAGTGATTACAATGTTGGCAGAAAATTTAGCAGAGGACAAGAGAGGTTTTATTCAATGTTAGGCACATTTCATTCCTGAGAAAAAGGTAAAAGAAAGATAACTCAGAAGACACTTCAAGCACTGAGAAAAGCACCCGAGTCAGAGGCCTTGATCTGCAGCATAAAGAAGAATTTTTTACTATCTCAAAGAACAGAAAGGAATAGTGTCAGTATTCGTGGCAAAACTTTGCCCAGGGAAGCCCTGGGCCACACTGAATTTTTCAGCTTCTCTGGCAGGCAAAATAAAACCACCACATGCTGATACGGCTCCTGGGGTTCTTTGTGAAAGCAACACTCCCACTCAAAAATACACAGTTCTCAAGGTCACCAAAAGACAGAGGACGGAGAAAAATGGCCATGAGCACTGCAGATACCACCAGGCAAGCCCTGAGGACCCGGTGTGCCTTTGGGACCTGAGGCAGGTCCCTGCTCTGAAGCCACCTGTACTGAGGACAGAGGCAACTGCGGCTATGGGGCTGCAGCCTCGGGGCTGCACAGGGGGTTGGGTGTTTGGGAGTACAACCTTGTGCTTGGGAGCATCGTCTCTGTGTGTCCTCCACAACTCTGGTCTCACGGGCATCTAGTAAGAAGCCCTCAAAGACTTCTACATATAGAAAACAGCCCTGGAGGTGTTTTCTTTTTATGACTCCTTTTGAAATAAAGACTGTCAAAGACAATTCGTTGGCATTCTTCCTTAGGAACAAGAGGGAGAAGGCATCTCCCAATAGATATATTGTTGTGGCAAAAATGCGGCTGTTGTATTTTTGCAAAGAAGAGCATGAAAAGACTGAAAGCATAAGCAGTTCTACTCACTACTGAAATTCCACTGATGTAAGGTTAAGCACGTGTCTAAATGATAACTCCCAGTATAAGGCCCCATAACAACTGCATTTGTTTCTTTAAACCTGATCTTCTGTAAATCTTCATCACACTAAAAATGACTACTCAGCTAGGTTCCAAAAACACACAAGCTTCCTTCTAATTGTTTCCTTCATTGGTCAGTAGAAATAATCACAGCTACATTTTCAATCAATGATCTGTGATTTTATTTTGACCAGGTTTCTTCTTTCACCCGAGGGTTTCTTTTTTTCTGTTGTGTTCCAAGATAGCTTCCCCCAGGAGTTGGAAATTATGGGACTGTTCTTCCAATTACTGTGTGAACTTAGGTTTCTAAAATTCAAAAAAAAAAAGTTAAAACTCAATGAGTTTGACAGGCAAGCAAAACCTGGGGAAAAAACAAAAAAAAAAAAAAAAGAAAAAAGAATGAAGTAACATCAAGACAAAAGTTTCATAAATTTGGAAAGAGAGGTTCTTGCCAATTCGTTTTTATTAACTGCTATATAGGAAATGAGGCTCAAAGTATTGAAAAGATGGTGGGAGAGAAGGATCAGGTAAATGGATTGCAAAACCACCACAGACAGGTTTAAATTGGTGCATTGAAGAACCAGGCTTCACATGCCTAAGAATCAATAACCAAGAATCACCACCAGCTATAAAAGTACTAGCAGCTAACCAGTAATGATCATTTGCCTCTTTTTTTTCCACCATAAAACACCCAGAAAGAAACAAAGAAAAATATGTTTAAGTTCACATTGTCGAAGTCTGAAAGAGTTTCTGCATGCCAGACCCGTTTTTTCTTGGTTTTGCTTCAAAATACTTGACCCCGTTAGCATAAACAGAATTGCAGATATTCCCAGAGCAACGAATGTAGAAGGTACTAAAGGGTACTGCCACTGGCATTATATAAATGATGCACTCGTGACTAAACGTAGACCTGGGGTGTTTGGGGAGGGAGAAGCCATTGGTGAAACCTTTCTTTCTGTCTGAGTTATGTTACTGTGGTTTTAGGACTAGTTATATTAGTTGGTCATCTAATAATTCCTATAGAAAATGCTTACTTTCCAGTGAAATACTCCCTTTGATTTCACCATAATCCATCCTCTGCCCTTCCCATCACACCTTCAATAACTCTGCATTATGCGCACATTAATCCTTCTCTCCCTGCTTCATAGATTTTAAACTTGAAATTAGAGATGCTTATTTTGTTACTCTGATTTATCATTTTCTACCAGAAAAAAAAATCCATATGATTTTTTTATATATGCTATAAATAACAAAATGTGTTTTCAGATTGAATAACAAAGTTATAATTCAGTCTGTGAGGTTTTCTGCCATTCATAAACACTCAACTTGTACTCTAGTGGTTCATGATTTCAGTAGAAGCCCTTGATTGAATTATACCTATGCAGTCAATCAGGAACCACATATTACTCACTTTGGGTATTTCTATAAATGACAGGTTCCTAATGTCCTGAAATATAAGGCAGTACTAGAGGAGGTAGGATGTTAGTTATAATGAGGACAGTTAATTTTTTGTAAATTTAATGAGACAGTGGCATGACTTGTGGTTTTTCTTTTCTTTTTCTTCTTCCTTGTAGAAGTAAATCATGACCTGCACATGTAAGAAATCGTATAATGCATATAAGCAAATGCTTTTCAGTTCACTTTCAGGAAAGACAAGAAGTGGGAAAAAGGAGGGAGGGAGGAAAGAAGGAGAGAAAGAAGCAAGGAAGGAAATGAAAGTGAGCAATCTAACTCTGCACTGAGTTGTAGCTCCCTGTTATAAAAATACCCACTAGATGTAGATACAGGAGGGCCCAGTGTTGCCTATTTGTCTTTCAAGGCAGGTTACATTCTTGCACATCTCTTTCTAATTTTCACTGAATACCCCATGTTGAGTGCCCACCTGAGCAGGCAATTCCCAGAGGGGACAATGTCACTAATCGGGCATCGTATGAGGAACTGGTCAACTGCTGCCACAGATTTATAGCTGCTGAAAGCACGAACGTGCCCCATATTGCCCAGTTGGGTCCATCACTGAAACACCAAACACCAGTGCATTTATGGAAGCACCTAAACAATTCATAAGCCCTATGTGCCTTCATTTGTTAGGAACGTCAAAAACCTTACTTAAAATCATCAGTGACAAAGAAGATTCACAGTTTTGCTGGGGCAAAGCTGGTTTTTAAGAGATTCACTGGAAAACCATCAGACAGTTCTTTGAAATATGTTCTGATACATGATGCTGGTAACAGAACTATTGAACTGTCAGTACTTAGCAATCTAACTTTAATTTCAGATCGTAATATAAAGAAACATTCTTTATTTTTTGTTTGTTTGCTCAGGAACATATCTTTATTCTTTCTGGGGCCTTCAGAAGTGACCTTATATCCTTTTTTCAGGATATAATAAAGGAAATAATTAAAGTCCTGGGAAAGGTTTGTTATGGAATCACTGTTTCTCTAGAGCCAGATCAAGTAATAAAGTATTTTACTAGGATACAAAAGGCCCTGGTAATTTAAGAGAGAAGCAAACTTTTTTCCAATATAGTTTCAGATTATATCATCTCTCAGGAATCCTTTGTGACTGTTCTTCTATTTAAAGAAAAATAGTCTTAAACTAATAGGATACTTGACCCCCCAATTATAAATTGTCCTACTGTCATCGTCAGTACTATTTTTTATTACTGCTCATGTTTTTTTAATTTCTTTTTCAAATAAATCTAGTCTTTCCACTGTTTTCACCAAAGATGGGCCAAAAGAATCAATTTTTGATTCCAAATTCCAAAAACCTGATGTCTCAGGAGCTGGTTCCACAAACTCTTCCCTTTTGTTATTTTTAGTCCTGGGAAAATCAGTCCGCGGCAATAGCAGAATCTTTCTTTCCTGGGGCACATCTCTTCCCTCTGTAGATCACCAGCCCACTGGAGAATTTTATTTACTGTCCTGCAATTCTGAAGATGATCAACACCGATTTGGTTGTCTCTCTCTTAGCTTATTCTTAGCTCTTTAAGATACAGCCCAAGGCATAACTTTATCCTCACACAAATATATATATTAATTTGGCTGACATTGTTGACAACATTTGCGAAAAATGCAGAAAAAAAGTCATAATATGTTTGCAAGAGCTTTTAACTGGAGGCCACCCGTCTGCTATAGCTTCCTATCATTTTTCTAATTGGGCTCAACTGCCATATGGCTACATCAAGTCCAAGAGTACAGATTTCCAGGTCCTAAAACACCTAATCAGGGGTCTTACCCATGTCTTACCTGTAATGAGCCGTTATACCTCATTAGTTAATTGCTTTAGCTGAAACAGTTCAAATAATCTGCTTGTTTTTCTGGGTGAATGAATGATGGTATGAAAGTTGCAACTGTGGCATGAACTCAAACCTAACTTGGCAGCACTGTCTAAATGTCAGCTAGACAAATTTCAGTTGCTAAATAGGAGGAATTCAGTACAGCACAGCGCTGGTGGAAAAATAACTGCTTGTGGCTAAGGTAGTATGCCGTGTAATAATTCCCTTATTCAACAATATAATTCTGTGTCCTACCTCACAGACCAGCCATCCCTATTTATGCCTTTATTTCTTGTAATTACCATAAAAAGTCAAAAGCTTTCCAAACTTAAAAGATAGATATGGGCCTTTTTTTCTTGGTAACTTTTATGTTATTAACTAATCTAATTTACAGTCTAAACCCTGTTATTAAACTGATGGATCTTCACTGAATTTTGCCAATGTTTATGTGTAAAAAAACTCAACCTGTCTATGAAATCGAGGTCTTTGTCCTTGGAAATCTGTTACCTTTTGTACGGATGCACAGAGTACTGAGAGCTGCACTATCACCAGGGAGTACTCACAAAAATGCAAAAGTATCTCCACTCACTGACTACAGCTCAAAATATGTGGCTGAGCTGCAGCAAAGTAGCTCTGAATTGGTGAGTCCTGAGTGCAGAATGGTCTCCAAGACCTTGCCCACTCTCTGCAAGAGCATGCTTATGCCAGAAAACATGGCAAGGCTGTAGGAAACTTTGCCGCCGACCAGTTATTGCTAATTCTGCCTCGGGACATCCCTAGCGAGCCCTGCAAAGGCTCTGACATTAACTCTCTGCCCTCTCTCTGCAGCCGGACTCTCCTAGTGGGAACTGCCGAGCACCATTCACGGAGACACGGGGCAGGGGTCCAGCCCAAACAGGCACGAGACTACTAATAAGTTGCATTAAAATATTTACCACAGGGGCAGAAGGAAATTGTTTGGTTCAATTGCATTGACAGAGTGACTTGAAAGCATTTTGTGGCTAAATGTGCAGCAATTTTATCTTCCTGGGCTGGGAGATTCAGGACCATAGTGACCCTTTTGGGGACTCCTTCCTACTCTCTGATTTGAAGGAGCTTATAATAAACCAGAGAGAGAGCGTTCTCCACAACAGGGATTTCCATAACAAATAAAAAATGGATGCACCCTTCATCTGCCTGGTTCTTCCAGTTCGTATCCCTCCTCCAGACCTAGTAGGCACAATTTGGAAAGGTCAAGGAATATCCCATTAGTCGTATACAACTTCCCCTCGTTCATCTCCCCCTACCTCAGACTAATTCGTGTCAACAGTTCACAACTGCAGCTACGGCTGTGCAAGAGAGCTTACGACGGCGGCCTCTGCTCTGTCACCCGCCGCACAACAGCGTCACCGAGTGCTTTGGGAAGAGCCTCTTCGCACGGCAAACAGGGAAAAACGCGGGCCACGGCGCCGGCTCCCGAGACAGTTCATTGCTTTAACCCTTCCCCTCCTCCAGATTCCTACACCCTCATGCCAGCACTGAGGGCGGCCAAGGAATCTGAGTGTTACAAACAGACGGGTTTGGATGCGGGTAAATAGGAGGGAAACGTGCGGCGCCAAAGCACAGCGGCGACAATTTTACACGGCGCGGCTTGTCAGACCAATCTGCACAGAAGTAGCTGGGTTTGATAGGAAGCTGTAGCCAGCACAGCAAACACCTAAAGTTGGCCAAAGGCAACCAGATTATTTTCTCCTAATGGTGCGTGAGTCCTCAGAAAGACTGCAGAAGTTTGTGTAGCACCTGGAGGGCTTTGTTTGTATTTGCACTAAACAGAGGTCCTGAAAAGTGGGCTCCAAGCGCATTTGTGTGTATTGAAAATCCCTATTAGCAAGAAACAGTGCAGAAGGAAAGGCTCTGCAGCGTACCTGAGAAAATGTGGAGCCTCGCAGGGTAAGGTTTCCCCTTACGCAGGAACTATTCCTAGCCAGGGAAAGGAGAGAAGTGTGTTTCTTGCTGACATCTAAACAAAAGGCTAAAACAACACCTTTCACCCCAAGCAGCTGGGGAAATGTTCACGTTTGGGAAAGGGGACCTTAGGCCTCCTTGGCAAAGATCAAAAGGCAAATTCTGTTTCCTGCAAACGTGTTCTGATCTGGAGCATTAACAAGTAAATCAATGCAGTAAAAGCAGTCTACTGTTTGGACTTGAAAAGAGCAGATACTTTTATTTATCTGCCTTACACCCAAGTTTGACTGTTTGACTCCCCATTTTCATTCTCTTCTGAGCAAAGAAACTCAATATTTAGTCTCTTCAAAGGCTGTTTTACGTGGATTAACTCACTGGAGTCCATGCTATATTAAGAAAATACAGGCTGACACCTCACGTGTTATTCCTGCTGCTGCTGAATGTCACTGGGCGTGACAGATGTCACCAAAGCAGAGGGGAAAACGCTCCCTCCCCACTTTCATCAGGCTCTCCGTGTTCTTTCCCAAAGCTCCAAAAATCACAGTCCAGCCAGCCCAGCTGAAAAAGAGTGGCCAAGGCTTGATGCAAGCAGATGAGGAAAGGCTGCAGAAGGAATTTACAGCCTTGCTTGAGTCTTTTTTTCCTGCTTGGCTGAAAGAGGGAGATCTGAGAACTAGTTGATGCAGAACTATCACATACCTTATATATACCAAGAGTCCAATGTTGCACTTTTTAATTTCATTGGTTTCAGTGGTAGCTAAGGAGACTTACAGCTATGCAAAAAATAGGTGCTAAATCTATTTTGCTGATAGAAATTGTATTCTGCTTTGGAAAAGCCCCAGTTGAATTTTGAAAAGACTTTACAAGTTCACAGGCTGCACCTGTAGGTCTAATGTCTGCAGGGCTCTGCAGAGAAGTCTGTTTCTTGTATGAATTCCCTGCAAATGCAACCTCATCTCCTGTAGCACCACTAAAGCACTGGATATTCGCTATTACAAGTGAAGTAGTAGCTACAGCTGCATCTTATCCTCATTGTACTTACTTATCCTCATTGGCTCACTTTACCTAGGAGAACCCTCCAAACCTTTTACACAAAACACATGGGTAAACAAAAACTGATTATTTATAAATGACCTCATTTTGTTGTGCCATGGCCAAAAATAAGAAGAGTCATTAGCTGGCCTGATGACCAGACCTTCATTTGGCTGGTTCACACAGCTTAGCTAGTCTGAAGTGCTACTGCTCATGTGTTGCACCATTTTTTTAAATTTTCAATTACAGCTCTATCTGCAAGGTATTCATAACTGCACTTAAAGCTGTCATCTTCAAACAGCTGTGCAGATATTAACTAAACTCTTCAACAGTTCAGCTGAGGAAAGTGTCCTGATACTACCAGCAATATTTTAGAGTTGGCAGAGGTGACAGCAGAGATGCTAAGACTGTTATTTCAAACTTGTCTCTCTGAAGCTGCAGAACAAAGCACATTCAGAATTCAGACAACTTCCTATGAAAATGGTCTGATTTGCAGATGTGTGGCAGGTCTGTATTTCCCCCAATTTCATCAAGCCATCAGATAGTCGCTATGAGATGAAGGTATCTCTCTGCACCTGTTACCTGCTATAAATAATAAAAAAAAAATTACAACAAGGAAATTATCAAATGCCTCAACACCCCCTTTTTTATGTAATAGTATTAAAACTTCTTGAAGGAACACAAATGTTTCAGTAAAAATGTTGTCAAGCAAGTTTCTCATTTCTGAGGTAGAATTTCTGGGTGGGAACCCCATCATGGGACCAAGCCCCTGTCTCTCCCCTTGGACAGGGGAGATTTCAGGTCTTGTTCCTTCTCCAAACCATTGCCCTAGCCTGCTAGACTGTAAGGGCTTTGTTTGATCTGCCTATTTTATTATTTTCTTCTTTCTCCCTTGAAAATGAAAAAAGGAAGAAAGGTCTCTTATTCTTTCTGCACTGGAATGAAAACAAATTTTGAAACCACAACATTTTTCACAAAACAGAATTCTTGTTTTCCAGCCAGTCCTATTACTTATTATTATGGACCTTTCAGAGACTCCAGTTTGAAATTTTTAGCTAAGTTTCAGCGGGAATCAGTGCCAGAATTGCAGTCAGTACTCCAAAATCCCTGACTGCCCATTCTGCTAGTTCTTTAACACCAAAGATGTCTCTCCTCCCCAAAAACAACCTGTGAAAAAGAAAAAAATGCTAATCTCCCTCTTTGCAAAGGAAACCATCTGAGCTTTGCCTTTCTGTAGCAAGAGCACTCCTGTCCTATCCCATAATAACCTGCTTAGATATTTTTTAAACAGCTGTAACTAATGCCATCTTCAATAAAGTAAACTAAAGAGAGCAAAAACACATGCGGAGCCACATTTAACAGTCAGACACCTCCAACAGAAGTGGTTCAGGCCCCCGGGGACGCGGCGTCAGCGTTGCGCTGCTTGGAACTCTCCCTCCGACCGAGCTTGGAAAGTGTCTTGTTTTTGACACCTTTTTCCCCAGAAACGCTTCCCCGACAGAGAGGCTGCTGCGAATGACATTAAGGGAGTGTGGAGCAAGCGTGATGTCGTCGTGACATCATTGCCGCTGCCCCCAGGGCGGCGGGACGCGGAGCGCTCGCCGCTGCCTTCGCAAGCGCAGTTTAAGGCAAGGAAGTTTTGAGGCCTGTCTCTCGTCCTCTCACATCACTAAGTTTGGCCTGAGCGCCTTATCCAGATTTACACTCCCAGTTTTACTAGCACATCAGGGCTGGGACATACCCTCTGGCAGAGACATATGGAATGTAAGTAAGTGACTGTGTTACTTGGCAAAAGAATTTCTCTGAGAAGGTAAAGATCTGAGGGGTTTTGCATATAGCACTTTTTTTTTTTTTTTTTTTATGAAGAAAGGTCAAAATTGAAGCTTTTCAATAGTCTAACATGTTTCCCAGACCATGCTCAAATGCAGTCTTGTTCCAGTCTTCCTAACCACCAGGCTCCTCCACCTATCCTTTGCTGGAAGTACTAGAACATCTTATGTATATATTTAGCTAGATAGATACTAAAGCTTTCAAAATGGGCTGTTGCCTTGGAAGGGAATAGGGGATCCAGTGCTTTTTCCTTGGAACCTTTCAGTAATGAACATTTGATTAAAACGTTCGTGGCGCCTCCCTTTTATTCCTTCCAAAAAAAAAGTCGTTATGAAAATGGCTAGTTCCCTTGTATCAAAACTTGGTATCTTTGATGGGAAAGCTTTGTTCACTCCATCATCATCCATCAGGATGATAAAGAAGCACATTAATGATTTAATGATCATTTCTGGGTAGGTTTCATCCTGTATCATTTATTACAAAAATTAAGGACTCCACCCCTTCCTGGTGCAGCTCAATTGCCTGTACTGACAGCCAGGGGCTGTTCAACCTCTTAAGATCATAAATGGCTACATCACTCTTGCAGAGGGGCCCACTGAACATCTGGCCTGTCAGTCCAAAGCAAAATTGGAGCATGGGCTTGTACTTACTGCATATATTTAAGTATCCATTAAAAATTCGATGTAGGCCTGCAACATTGGCCATAAGACTGTGCAAGGAAGATGGATACCATGCTTTTATATATTGATTATAGCAGAAATATTTTCCAGGAAGAAAAACATAGAGAGAACCTGTCTGCAAAACTTTCAAAGAATCTGTATATTGGACATAGAATCAAATACAGATCATGTGTAAATTATGAAAGCCCCATTACTGCCAGTTGCTTGTCCCAGGCCTGACTGTGGCCCTGTAAGTTTACTGTATGTAAATACAGGGGAATGGAACCTCAGCCCTATCTTTAAGGGAGTGATTTGCTGTTTCTGGAAATGAGACATAGTCAGAGAGATTTCTGCTATTAACACAGTGGAGATCATATCAACAGGCTTGATTGTGCTACAGCTTTTATCCTGCTCAGAGAACACACTACTCTGTCTAGCTTATATTTAGCATATCCTGCTTGGAAAGAATGGCAATTCCCCATGATTCACCTTAGCTATTTAGAAAAGACAAAACATTTCTTTGAGCAACAGCCCATTAAAAAGACTTACCCCTGGAGAAATACTCTTCCATAAAGAGAAGATGGTTACTGGAGAGGAAAAGGCGGGGAGAGGTGCCGAACATTGTCATATGTTGGAAACATATACCAAGTTATAAATCACCATGGATATCCTTGGCTGCATTTACACATAGATTCAGAACAATTCCCAACAAGGGGTTCTAGATGCATGCTATTGCAGCAATCTTATCTTGATGAATGGAAGATGCTACTTTAGTGGATATTATATTAGCCATTCTGCACTTTTACTGCTAATTGGCTGCAGGGTGAAGACAAATTGTCTCCTTTCCCCTCTGAACAGTGTCAAGATTAAACAGTGAAAGGACATGGAAAGAATAATTGCTCAAGGCTCTGGCGTGATGTTTTCTCCTGTACAAACATACAATTAGGCTGTCTTAACCTCCCAATGTAGCAATAAACACCACTTCACAAACTAATTTACAGGCAGAAGTCAGAGACGGGGCTGGAGTTCTGTTCCACAAGGCGAGGGCCCTGTCATTCAGCCAAAGGGGCAGTTCCACTAATTTAAGCCAGCAAAAATCCTTGTATGCTTTCCTCCAACTCAAATGAGATTGAAATAAAGTCTATACATTTGAATCTTTGAACAAACCAGCTAATAAAAACTACATTTGTGACTGGTCATAAAAAAAGAATGTAATTGGTCATACTCTAGAAGCTGCTTTTACATGCTCAGAATGGGGAAGCAAGGGGAACAAGGTCCTAATAATATTGACTTTTCTAACACTTTGACATTTTTCTGCCTCCACAGCTATATGTCAGTCAGTAACACCTATGAACGGGAACTGCCAATGTACATTTCTTCAGTCAAGCTGGTGGCAGGGCAAGATTTGGATTGGAGAAGATGCATTTTTTGGTACTCTTCCTCTCCACCATGCATTGCCTTCATCGGACTAAGGGGTCACATAGTGCTATTTAGTGCTGTATTTGTAAAGACAGGCCAAGCTTTTCTTACCTAAATCCAAAGAATAGTACAAACTATGAAATATAACCTACTTCTCCTTCTTCATTGAGAATCCTTGAGTGGGATGACAAGGGAAACCTGCCCCAGTTCCTCTCCAGGCTGGCATGAGATATACTAACACCCCTACACCATGTGGTGCACCACTCACAGCCATGGACACTGCCCCAAATGTATAGTGGTCAAGCCATATAAAAGCATGCAGCTCTATGTGAAAGACTCTAGGGAGATCTTAAAAGCTTTCTGGACTCAGCAGTTTGCTATGCCAGGTTATCTGACTTAAGTTAAAATAGCCCAAAAGACAAGGCAACCTGAGTGAACTGTTCCAGTTTAACTCCAGGCTCTTGTATAAACCTGAAGCTGGGATACAGGCACAATCTAAAACCCAAGACATCTTGTTTTCACAGCAAATTCAAATTAAAATAGCAAGCTTAGCTTACCTAACCAGAGCGAGGAATGTACTTTTCTTGGCAATGTTTAAATGTACTAGACCAAGAAATCTACAGTGTAGGCTTTCAGTATTACACTGGTGTAAATAATCCCAAGTTATTACTCCTGGTGCACAGATGCCCAGTGAACATAACTAGAATTCAGAGTTCAGTTTCACTGGTAATGCTGAGAGGGAGTCCGTCCAGTCCTCTGCATGCCTAATTTGCATGACTTCTAGTGTCAAGTTTTGGTGCCAGGGGGTGGATGGAGTCCTAAACCCTCTAAAATAATTCCTTAAATGGCAGAGCCACAGAGAGAGCCATTCTTCCCATCTTTATCACAGTTTCTGTCCTTTGAGTGCATAGCTTTTAGGCTGTTCTAGAAGTCATGTCAGCTTGACTTCTGCATCTCTCCACCGAGATAAAAGTGTGTGTCAGGCATTTATACCCACTAGCTGCCTTCTGAGGACAGGTGACTAGCAAAGAAAGCAGAAGACGGGTCCTTTCCTTTGACCTTCTGCCTTGGTACTCCTCTAGAAGCTGGAAGCACGCTGAAGCCAGGATCATAGGAAGATCAAATAAGAAAAAAAAGACCTGTCAGTAGTCTACAAATCAGAGAAAATCCACGGTGTGGTTCTTGCATGCAGAACAGACTCAGCTTTTGGCTGAGCACTGGGATCATGTCACACCTCAGTGGTGCAGCATTGCAGCCGCAGCTGCATGGCCCCACTGCCACATCAGAGCCAGCTCCTACCAGCTGGCTACCTCCTCCTCACCACATCTCATCGCTCAGGCTTCGCCAAGGATCCAGGTATCTATCCAATTAAATCAGCATCCCAAGAGGCTTTGGGGAGTCTGGCGGGGGACAGACAGGCATCCTGTTCCCAGCAAAGGTACTTCTGATCACTCAAATTCATTGCTCTGGTTGCTTTTAGGCCAAGGAAGAAAACATAATGAATCTAGTTGCCTATGAGGTTAGGAAAGAAGCTAGGATGGACTAGGAGGGGGCGGGAGTTTGAGTCTTCGGTTCTGGCAGCTCAATTTAAGAGGATCAAATCCCACACTGTATAAAGAGGCAACATGAAAATATTCCCTGCCTCAGAGGGATCCAGTCTTTGGCTTAGATGATGTACATCACAATTTACTCACCACATCCACCTCTGGGCTCTTCTCTGCAGTTAAGCCTCACTTCTTTTTTTCATATGCCTGGTGTATATGATAGGTGTTTTTACTTTCTGTGACAAGCCAGGAGGATCAATATCTTCACCATTTGCAAAGCTGTAACGTACTGACCTTTGTCAGCTGTCTTCATGTCAGCTTCACAAAAACATCTTCGGCTTTATTTCCTCCCATTAGCTCTCTCATTTCTCTCATTTATTTCCTCCCATAAGCTGTCAGTAGGGCCCATTGTCCATTGTTTTGTCTAATGGGTCCCTTAGGGGTAAACATAGCTCTATACGACAATAACATTTTGCTAAAGCTCCTAACTAGCCCTCACTGTGAGACTGTGCCTGGTTTTGTCAAAAGCGGTATCACTTCCTTCATGAAAATATGTCTGAACAGAAAATGGTACCTCTGTATTTTTGTAAGGTGGACCAGCTCTAGCTATGCTGCTGATGAACACTTCCACAGCCTCCAACATTGTCACAAATAACAGATATGCAGAGGATATGCAGCTTAGTGTGTAAAAAACACACCCTAATCAGACATCATTGCTTCCCAGAAACACTTATAACTGCAGCTTTTCTGCCCCCACCTTATTTCCCCCCCCCCCACCATGTATTGGCTAAATTCAGTATCTCACTGACAAACCTTAGTGGAGGGGAGAACAAGAGAGCTTTTACTTCTATATGACTATATCACAGAACACGCTTCCAGCAATGAAGACACAGCCTAGGAAAAACATTGTTTCCAAGAATTTGAAAATATGCAGAGGTCTCTTCCTCTGAAAGATACAAATGTCTTTTCCTCTAAAGTTTGAGTAAGAGCTGATGTGATATTGATGAAGACCATAGATGATGTCTCGCTTCAGGGTGGGACAGACTAACTTAAACACCAAAGGTTAAGAACTATCCTAAGGAGACCTTAGAATGAAGAATCTGGGGGGCAGAAACTTTTCCAACAGGAGGGAAGATGACTAAGGAAATGATCACAACTGGGATGCCGATACAGCTCTTACACTGTCATGGTACTGGCACCTCCCCAAAGAAACGTTTTTGAGAATCTTGGCTATTTAAGCCTCTCTTTGTGAAAAAAAAAAAAAAAATACAAACAGTGATAGCTGAGGTGGGATTCACCTGACCTAACATACACATTTACATGAAGTCAGGTGCAAGGCTCCCTTCAAGTTCAGGAGAGAGGCACTTGGAGGGTGCACATTGGATGCCCAAACTCCTGTGAGATGAATCACGACCTGAATGCCTCCACAGCACAGTACAGCATCCTGTGGAAACACCCACACCGGATCTGAACAAGCATGAAGCATGAGTACAACAGCGGCCTAAGGCTCCAGGCAGGTTAATATCTATGGGGTGGGTTCTTGAGCACTGCAATAATAGGGACATACCTACATACCTACTAACTCTTGCTCCTGCAGGACCACCTAATTTAGATTAGTATCTACATGGCTGTGTCTGTGTGATGAGACACTGGAACGTGTTCTGCATCAGCCATTTCTAAACCTGGATCTTCGTCCTCTTGTTAATGCTCTGGTGCATCCTTGCTAGTTCAGTCAGAGGCACCCTGATTGATATGTCAGGTACCTTGAGCCTATAAAGAGCCTGAACTGTTAGGCAGGAGAGGTGTGAACTGTCCCATTTATCTCAAACACACAGTTATGTTATGGGAACATCAGTACTGCCAAGTGCAAGGTCCAAAAAGCAA
Organism: Nothocercus julius; assembly: GCA_013398735.1. NCBI lineage: Eukaryota > Metazoa > Chordata > Aves > Tinamiformes > Tinamidae > Nothocercus > Nothocercus julius. Next base: position 3,415,216 of record VZSV01000006.1, read on the forward strand.
AATGCATCAAGCTTCCCTGGGTCATCATGGTTATTATAACCATGAGACTGTTTTTCTCTTTTAGAGAGAGCTCACATTTGGATTATTGCTGTTATTGCTATCTCATTATTTCTCTGTTATTCTTCCCCAAAGTGTGCTAGTCACCTCATCACGCTGATGGCTTGTGACCCTCCATTGCCCTGCAGATCACAGAATCACAGAATGGTTGAGGTTGGAAGGGACCTCTAGAGATCGTCTAGTCCAACCCCCCTGATCATGTGCTCTAATTTGGTGAATACACAAATATTAGATATTGTGTCCACCTAACCTGAGTCCATCAGGAACTAAGTGAAAAGCCAGTTCCATCTAATGCAACTGAAGTCTGAATCTGACATTGGAGATATGCCAGCCTGGTCCTCTGTGCTGAATCACAGGCTGTTACTCAGGTGCCTCACTTTAAGAGGGTGTGAATCCCTATCATCAGTGCTGCTGTAAGGACACTGGCAATCAGAGTAGGCAGCGAGCTACACATAGTTTCACATAGACAGCCCAGTCTCCTAGTTAACTTTGGTGCACACACTGGACATACAACGTGTTTGGTGACCTGAGAAATTGCAGAGAGGCAATATGAAAAGTCTTCAGTCCCCCTGCACTGTGGCCACCCCACCCATACCTCAGTGGTCTGGGCACTATGCAGTTCCCCATATAAAACCACTGGCTTGACAGGTTGGCCATCTCTTCGAGGCTCCATCACTGACCTGGTGTGTGAGATCCAGTCATTCAGCTCCCTCTGTTTCCCCAGGCTTCGGATTTGAGAGTATTTATACAGCAGATTTCAGGAACTGCATCTTACTATGGGAACTGCTCTGCCTAGAAGCTTGTGCCTTCAATCTCAGCAGGGCTAGCAAACTGTTCACAATTCACATTTTAAAAAGCATACGGGCCAAAAGTCAATGAGACCTTTTTCCCGAGTAATAAGAGTGAGTTATCCAACATCAACACACAGCTATTTCTGCAAATGTGTGACAACATGCCACAAACCTGCAAAATAGTCTTCCCAAGAAATGCCACCAATGCATTAGGCTTTCTGCCATGATATTCTGGGCTTAGAAACAGCAGCAAGGCAGCCTGGGATCAACTGGAGAGCTGAAGCAAAAGCTGGGCTTCTCTGTAACCAACATTCTTCTCTAAATTAAAACCCTGATATTTTATACCATGGAAGTCAGTCTTGGAAAATGGGGGGGAATTCGTCAAGGTAAGGAACAATTTAGTAGTTTAATTATGAGCCCTTTAATGTCTTTTCATAATCAGTTAATAAATACCTTAACAATAAAATTGAATTTAAGCTTTTAATAGGCTGTGTTGGATTGAACCTAAACAAAAGAATTAGCAGCTCCAGGCATTGTGCAATAACTTCTCACTGCTTGGTGCCAGGAGAAACAAAGCATTTCAAGTACATTTTTTGTACCTCACTATAATAAACGCTTGTAATATTCCCCAATTTCTGGAGTGTAAGATGCAGATCTTATTTATCACAGTATGTGACACATCTGGCACATGGATCAGGAAACAACTGTTTTACTTCATTTCTGTCATCACCTTCCAACAGATTTCTTTCACATTCCAATTTGGACGAGAGAACTTGGACTTTCTCTCCATAAGTTCTCCATTAACAGTTTCACAGCAACAAGCACTATTGGTTCTTTCTCCTTCCACAGCAATTAGTTACACCGAGCTGCATATTTTGACTTTTATTACAAGTGAACATGTAAAATTGCTGGTATTTACTTATATCTGCTCCCAGCCTCTCTGTCCTAGGCAGAGCAGAGAGATGGTTGCTGACCGTCATTACTTCTCTTAAGTACCACTTTCAAGCGGCACCTCTGCCCGGGTGTGCGTTGCTGGTTTCTGCTGCCTCCTGTCACTGCTATGAACATATGTTTTATTTACAGTAGGCCTTTTGTAATGTCACCGAGCGTGCTCTGCAGCTGAAGGGAATGCTCTGCCTTTGCTCCAATAGCGGCGGGCGTATCAAACCAGTCGAGATGGGAGCTTTGCAAGCTGTACCAACGACTAGGCACTAATAAAGCTTGAAGAGCTTGAATTACACTGTAACCCACAAAAATTTTCAAATTAAAAAGCCATATTTAGAGGCCCCCCTGTGGACTGTGATTTTATTTAGTTTAATCCCCTCTTGAGGCCAATTAGGTAGACACCCTTCTGCACATGCACACGCCAGGACGAAAAAAAAATAGAAGACTAGTTAGAAAAATGGGGGTAGTATATCACTCATTCATTCAAAGACAGAAGTTATTTCTCCTTCTGTTGTCCCTGAAAATAGCATGGTTGCCAGAAATCAGTAAAAGAATGTGAAAACAGTGCTTATTTTTCTAAGTTCTGCTATACCTCTCCCTTGTTTCTTTCTGCAACATAGAGTAAACTTTCACTGTTTCATGGAGTGTATAGTAAGTGCTAAACCTCTAGTTTTAGTGAAAGAGAAAGCCTGGACGCCTTGTTTCTTACCCTGGGAAGCAAAGAGATGCTGTGAAAATAAATTCCTAGGGCAACTGACTGAAATCTATCATCTTTGTGTAAAGCACATGAACAGACAGGGATAAAGATGCATTCCCTTTTCTTTAGCTGACTCCCATTAAGTGCAATAGGCTCATCTTTGCTGTGGGCCCAAAGAAAATCTGACTCTGCATGCACAGATTTAATTCACACTCATCCCTAATATATTTTTTTGCATAAATATTGGCTATTCCTCGCTGCTCTTCTTTCCATCAGAAGTGCAAAGCCGGGCTCTTTTTTACCAAGTGGCAGACACCACATGTCTCATATGAAAAAGGAGATAATGAAAAGCATGCTGAAAATATAAAAGAAGGTCAGAAGTGATGTTTTGGCAACAAGGACTTCTCCAAGTGGTGAAAACAAAATATCAGAGTTATTGCCACTGTTACAGCTGTCTACAGCAACGGGCAAATAACAAATAAACCCTGCTACCTGACTCACTACCAGAGGGGGTTAAGAGACCAGAGTAAGTCCTTAAAACATTCTCTGTCACTTACTGAAAGCACAAGCACCTCTCCTGAAGGTAACAGAGCCATTCCCATGCTGAAATGGTCACAGGAAATGGTCTCCCCTGCTCTGAGAGAACGGTCACCACGGTCTACCTCATGGTAGACCTGGTCTCCAGCCTTCAGGTGCGTGGACAGCACGTGGATCTGCACAGGGATCCATGCAGCATCGGCAGCTCCTATGAGATCGAGGCCCAGGCGCAGGAACCCCTAGAACACAAAAGGAAAAGCTGAAATAAATGCAATTTTACAGATTAGGGCATAAAGTCTATTCTGTTTTACTGGACTCTTATCTGGTGTTCAGTGAAAAAGGGCTTGAGCAGTATTTAGCGGCTGCCATATGTTGCTTGTTCTCTCATCTGCCACACAGGGGCAATGCATCTGCAACAACCGTCATGTTTGGAGAGGCTTCTGTTTTGCTTTTTCGGAGCAACTGTACAGAGGTATGGTGGGGGAAACCTCTGCCAACACATTTTGCTTGGAATTTATTTTAGAGAGAGTAAGGTGAAAAAGGAAACGCTTATTTAAAAGTATGCTAAGCAAATTCAATGGCCGTGACAAGAAAAACTCCAGCAGACCCAGAGCCCTGGGGTTGTAAGGCTGTCAGTAGCCCCAGCATGGGGCTTTTTTCCTGCTCAGACTCTCCTCTCTGAGCTTTTTTTCTGACTTTGGAGAAATCACCTTGAGGGGAGAATTTTGCCTGCCATTCAGCTACAAAGGGTGGAACTAAAACTCAACAGATTTTTCCAGACCAAAGACAAAGCTGCACAGGAGAATCCCTACTCAGGTTATAGGTCAAGTAAAAAAGTCACTTAACATGATGGGAATAGAATTATTAGAATAATCCATTTTGAAAAAACTAATACTGTAATAACAGATACTTAAAAACATGTGCATGCATAAAGAGACCTGTCTTTGGAACTGATTCAAATCTAGGAAAAGACTTAATCTGGGCTCAAGCTGAGATCGGTGCCTCCCCAAGAAATGGAGTTTTGGGAACTCCACCTCTCTAGCACACCCCACTTTTACCCAACATGACAAACAAAGGAGTGGCTGGCACCCAGCCTTGTGGAAAAGACCTGGACCCGCCCCGCGCTCCAACTATGAGAGAAAACAGTTGCAGCAGCTGGTCAGGGTCTGCTCCACGCACCCCCACAGTGCCAGCATCTGCCTCCCATCAGACGGCTTCGCATGCATGCAGTGAGGCCCCGGGCAGTCCACAAGTGCAGCTCCTGGGCTGCTGAAGATAGCTGCACTTGTAGTGATAGGAATTTATATATGCTATTCAACTTCATGTAAGTTAACCAGATGGGCTTCTTCAGAAATTTAATAGAAATTATACTCATATATGTATATATGTATAGTTCTTTATTCATGTAGCATATGTGTAATGTAGGCAGCATTATAACTATCCTGTAGTGTTTCACTGCAGCAATGTAATTTAATTGATTCTAAAAACATAGCTGAACTCACACTGCTTATTAGGGATGCAGGAACTCATAGCTTGTAATTCACAGGCAAAACATTGCACTGGCACGATGGTGGGTCAGGGTGCTGGGGGTCCTGCATGGACACGCAGCTCCCACCTGTCTAGTGCAAATGACAGGATGAGACCATGCAACTCATGAAGCGTATCTAAGGACAACTGGAAGAGCAAAAGAGTTTGTAGGTCTATTGAATGGAAATGGATAGAAAAGATGGTCCTGACTCTTTGGGTTTCACAGCATCTGTAAGTTGGAGGTAGCACTTTTTTGTTTGTGTCCTGTGGAGATAGAAAGTCCTAAACTCCTCCTCGCCTCTGTGGAGAAACGAGCAGGAAACTGCATGCTTAAATTCATTGGGTTTCCTCTACCCTCCATGTGTTATTCCCCTGTAGGGGAGAATGGGGCCTTTTATACCTCCACAGCTCTGGGCTCTTTGAGTAATGAAGGGAACACATTTATTGGTACAAGGTTTGGTGTTTATTGATGCTACCCATTTTTCACCAGGTTTAGCACTCTGTGGGGAAGGCACACAGACTTTCCAAAACACCTTTTATAATCGAGGCATTTCAAGGTTTATGCAGCACAATATGTTTAATTGTTAAATTGTAAATAAAAGTCACTGTGCAATTCTGTGCCTCTTTCAAGAGGCTATAGTCAGCTACATCTTTAATTATCTGATTTCTAAGAAAACTCCCAGCCCTTTAGCATGCATTACACATGCAGGCTGTTTACCTGGTAGACTACCAGCAACCGTAGCATGCAAAATTATCCTCCTTAGGAAGGATTGCAGGCTTAACGTCACCCAATTTGGTGAATAAGGGAAGAATTTCTGTTCCGCTATTTCTAATAAATGTGACAAGTTATTTGCCTTACCTGCACTCTGCTTTTAAAGACGCCTCCTAATGAAGCTCCCAAGCTCTGCGCAGTCTCCTGAAGTCATCCTGTGCTGCAGGGCTGTCACCTTGTCCTTCTCAGCATCTGTCCTCCCTAGCAGATGCACTCCCTCTTGTGGCAACGCACTGATGCCAGCATCTTCCAAGGAAAAGCCTGGAGCACACGGATAGCAGAGGCCTCAGAATAAAAAAACAGCACCAGATATACAGAGGGAGAATGTTTCAGGAGGCAAAACCACATGCATATAGACACAAAAAAAAGAGGCACCCTGAAGCAGATATTCCCCAGACTACACTCCTGCTATAAATCAGCATGGAATTACCTTGCTGAGTGTAAGAATTCTCAAGCTTTGTTTAATGGAGGAGACACTGCTGCCCATCGCTCCGCAGGCAGCCCGGCCCGCACCCGGCAGAGCTCACTCCGGAGGCCATGCAGAGGGGCCCGTTTGATGGGGCATGAGAAGTATTAACCTTTGCAAAATCCTGCATCCGGCACTGACTTAACCGTGTCTGCCCGCGGCAAACCTGCTAATGCAGAGGATGCTCTCAAGAGTGACTACCTCTTCTTTCCTTTTGCCTGCCAGCCTACACACCGGCTGCTGAAATGCCAGTCGCTGACAATGCTCAGCCCAGTTTGCTATTCTTCACCCAAAAGCAAAGTATTTAACAAAGAAATAAATGAGTTAAAGCACCATCCCAGATTAAGGCTGAGAAACTGGTACCCCCTCCGTTTTAGCTAGCAAATCAAAATCCCCAAAGATGCTGAAGCAGCTCTTCTCTTTTATGACACAACACCTAGATCAAACACTTTTCATGCCAGGACAGCAACCCGCATGGGGGAGCTCTCCTTTGCAGAGATCCGTTTGCTATCTGGTATTGATGTGTTACTTAATTTATTGATCCACAGAGGAATGAGAATATAGAGGCAGTACCAACTGCATTCTGCATTGGGTTTCTTTTTTTGGGGGTTTGTGGGGGAAGGTTTTGTTTCCTTTTCATTTTCTTAACTATTTATTTATCAAAAAGGACACCTATCCCATTGCCTCAGTATATTACTGTGGTTAAAAAAAAAAAAAGTCCAAAAGCCGGATAAACCTGGCAGCTTGTGGGATGGACATAGGCATTACTCTTCACTTTATTCCTGTGGATCACTTTGTAGGTATGAATGTTGCATCAGTAAATTGCCCTGCAGTTCCTTTTTAGGAGTATGGAAGTAAGAGCACAACCTGACTCAGGTTTAATGCAGCAAGATTCTTTCCCTTACGCTTCACCTTTGCATCCCTTTCACCCCAGCTGCATTTGTTGATGTGTTTGCAGAACTTCTTTTCAGGAAAGCACATCAACCTAGGACAGCCTCTTGAATCCTGAGAAGTAGAAAAAAATAAGGAATATAGTTCCTCTGCTCAGCACCAGACTCCTAAGAAATCCCCCATGGAATCAATGGGAGGTTTATGCCTAACTTCAGAGGCAGGAAAGGTGTTTAAGGGACTGGAGCATCTCTCATGAGCAGAGCCTGAGAGACGTGGAACTCTTTAGCCTGGAGAAGAGAAGGCTTGGGGAAGATCTGATCGGTATGTATACATATCTGATGGAAGGTGTGAAGGAGATAGATACAGACAGACTTTTCTCAGCGGTACTCAGTGACAGGACAAGAGGCAATGGGCATAAACTCAAATACAGCAAAACTTGTTTAGATATAAGAAAAAATATTTTTTTAGAGTGAGCTTTTTTTTACCATGATTCAACAGTGGAACAGGCTGTTCAGAGACGTCACGGAGTCTCCATCCTGAAAGATATTCAAAACCTTACTGGAGACAATCCTGGGCAACCTGCTCTAGCTGATCCTGCTTTGAGCAGGGGCTTGGACTAGATGATCTCCAGAGGTGCCTTCCAACCTCACTGTTGCTGTGATTTTGTGACAGATGACACTGTAGCTTTGAGTAAGCCATGCTGAGCGTCCATCCCAAGCAGAGGGACAGGGCTGTGCCAAAGATTCTCTCACATCCATAAACTTGTCATCAGGGAAGCTTTGCAAAATGGAGATTTTATTAAACTCTGGCTTTTGTGGGTAGAAGAAAACATGCTATGTATATTACTTCAAACTTTTTTAGAGACCTTAGTCTGTGGGCAGAATTAAAGCAAAGTAAAATAAAATTAAAAAAATCTCCTAATAGGAATTACTGTGAACCTCTCATCTTTGATAACTTGGCTTGCAAAGTGGTGGATGGATAGGTTGTGGCCGCTGCTATAATCTGTGGAACACACTAAGTTTCTTTGTACCTCAGTGTGAGAAAAAACAAGACTGGGTGGACATACAGGTTGATGTTCTCCTTTGCTTGCTGGAGATATGAAAGTGGCGTATTGCTCATTTAGGGTATTACATTTTCATTAAACCACTTAGACTGTATTGTCATTTCTGTCTTCTCCACCTGGGGAGTGGGACAAAAGTCAGAGTCAGTGAGTGATGTCTCTCCCAAAATACTGATTAAGCCCACAGTTAAAAGGAAAATTGTAGGCTGAACAATGATTTTCTGCTACAGGAGCCAGGTCTTGGGAAGATCAAGGACTCATGTTTTCCCCTACCTTCCTACGCTTTGGCCTGGTACAACTACCTGGGTCACAGTCTGCCTGAAAATTGTACCATGAGAGAGGTTTGGGACCAAAGCACTGGCTATCAATTTGCCAGTTTTGCAGTAGGGAATTCACAAACTCAGGAACTGCAGGGCTTGCAGATATAAAGGTCTTTGCAACCTTCATTCTTCTCTTTGGTCAGTGATCATGCACATGGTGATCATCTGTCTTCAAATCAACACCACTGTAAAAAAGCAACCTGTAAGGAGTGCATTACATGGCTTGCAAAAGATGATTTGGTAAAGAGAAGATATAATTTAATGATAAATTTTATTATTTCAGGTGGTAGACAGACTACCAAGATCATGGATACTGTAGCATGAAGTTATGATCTGTATTTCTGGCATCACAAAAACACGCACTGGACTTGTGCAATTTGTGATGCTTGTATGTTCAGGATGTTTGCGTTCTTGGGTACTGGACAGAGGGTACCACTTCCACACTGTACTGCATGCTTGGATACTCTGGATGGTGAGGTGAGGTCTGAAAAAGAGAGAAAGGAAAAACAAGGAGAAAACTCACAGCCACACAAACTAATGGCTCCCATTTGGCTCTTTGCTGCCAGCAGTATATTAAACCTCTGAATATGACACATGTCCAAGAAACTGTTTTTTTGTAATTGTCCACCCTTCTCTTGGTCTCCAGTGATCATTATTAATTGAATGTCCAACATATGTTTGCATTAAAGTGAATTAGGATATGCTATGGTCTCCACCCATTTTCAGTGGGATTTCAAGACTTTATCAGCTATGATTCCGTTCTCATTTCCATGAAAGGTAGTTTTTCATTGACTTGAGGAAGGCCAAAGCTAGGCCTATATTGAGAGTTTTAGGGGAGAAAAATTGCCCATTACAACTGGTTCCAGACAATAGTATCACTTTCTTATATTGAGGGCCGTAAAGCAAATATAAAACAAACAAAAAATAGACAAAAAAGTGAGTTCATTCTAAGTTCAGTCCATTAAGAATTACAGTTTGATACTGCTGATTTCCCATGAGCTCAGTAAAGAAAAACTCACCTAACAATGAACATTTTTCTCTCTTTCCAAAAGGCATTAATGAAGAAAGCTTTCTTTAAAGGCAACAATAAAATTAGACCTTATCTAATCAACGAATGGCATCAACAGGTTACTAAAGCTGCTGAGAATTGTAGTCTTACATGTAACACTTTATGATGCTGCAATGACGAAGATTATTTTTAAATAAACAGAGTATCAAGTGCAATTAATTATTTTCACAGATATGCACTGAGAGCCAGGTGCTATCTGAGATCAAAACTCCTAAATGGAAGCGCCTACACATTGGAGTTCACGGGCAAGAGACGGGCAAAATCTCCCGCTCTGCTTGCTGGAGATCTCAATGCAGTGACTCATGTCAGCCTTAAGTACACGTTGAGAGCTCAGTTCAGTTGATGAAACATGGATGTCTAGTGTCAGCTGAGATGCCCCACAGTATCCAAGACACCCTCATGGGGCAGACAGATCTCATATGAGACCTCTGGGACACCGATGTCCATCCTGAGTGAAAGCTGAAAGCTGAAAGCTGATCAGGTTCCTGAGGGCAATTCAAGTGTCACTAGGTGCCTAAGTTTGTGATACTGAACACTGTCACTGGCCAGTCTCATGCGGAGACCTACTTGCAAACTTTGAAGTTAAGGGGACTTATTCTTAACTGAACCCTACCAAAGATAGCTGAAGATGCCACAATGTTTAAAAAGTGAGTAACAACCCTTAGCAATGGCCTCTTGTATGAATGCATGACATTGTGGTCCTTCACTGGGTTGTAGGTAAAACAGTAAAACCATCCAGACACCATTCAGTCATTTGTGGTTTTCCTGGCGATTATCTTGTTCCAACCACAAACACACACACACACACACACACACACACACACAGAGATCTTTTTCCAATCTGCACAATTTGGGGGCACTTTTGGTAGTGAATATCAAGTATGATTTCGGTTTGGAAATGACACTCTGTTGCTTTCACCGTCACTGTTTCCATCAAGGCAAACTGGAAGCAGGTTACTGAGATACTTCTCCCATTCCAAACATGCTTGAAGGACTGTAGCATAACTCCTAAGAATGAATTGGTCTTAAAGGCAAAAGCTGTGAGTATCTTTGGACTTTGAAAGAGACTGTGTAGTAAATAGGGTGCACTTGTTAAGTACATGGAAGCCATCTCAAGCTTAGGAAGCCATTAAGTTGGGATTTATTATTGTGAGCATCATATAGGCTTCACCCGACATTCTGCAATCTAGGTGACTGCTTTTGACCGTGTTCAAAGACTGAGCACTGACTACACAGTATTTTAGTTTGACCCTATATAATGCTCTTTGGTTTGATGTTCTTGTACATTCAAATACCAGACGTAATGCCGAAACATGAAAGAGGCTATATAAAGTCTACCTCAAGGTGCAGATTAAGTGGTACAAGATCAGAGTCATCAATATGCTTGAACAACAAAGACTCATATGGAGGAAATACAGGTTGGGCATAAATACTGCATCTAAAATATAAAATATATGACTCAATACTCATGTACGATTAGTAAAAGGTGCCATTTTTTTCCCCTAGAAATGGAAAATGATCTGAAAATTAATATCCACATGCAGGAGAAACTTTTTACAAATCTGGTAAGCATATACTGCATGGCAAAAAGACAAAGACTATCTGTTAGGAAAACCCCATTCATCTTTCTTTAATTTAAAGCTAGCCTAAGGAATCAGTATGGAATCAGATATAAATCTAGTGGTGATATGGACTGTGTGAGAAAAACTTATGTTCATGAGGGACACCTTGGGAATATACTTGCACAAATTAAAATTTAATATAATATTACAGAGAACAAAGTCTTTTGCTCTCTTCCAGCTAGACCCAGCTCCTCGCAAGGACAACAGAAACATTCCCATTCACTTGCGTGCGTGCTGGACCAGATCAATACCAAAAAAACAGCACCCCATATGTTTCTGATTCCACTGGTGTCTTGGTGGTGAAGAACAGTTGCCTCTTTGACTAAAGGGGTCCCGCGACTGCCACGTGAGGAGCGTGAGGGCCCTGCCTGCTCCGGCAAGCCCTGATGCTGCGGGAGCGCAGCGCGGCCTGCCCTGCAGTTCATGCCTTCTTAACCCCTTGACATGTGGCAGTAAGTAAATCCTGCGGAAAAGCTGCTGAACTTGCACATGCACTAACTTCTAAAGTAAACTCCATGGCTGCCAAAAAGTGCATAAGAAGTCAGAAATAACTTACAATACGGCAGGTGTTACAGTGCCATAAGGGCATGCCTTAGGTACATTATAAAACACAGACTGAAGTGGTTCCAAGATCTGAGAATTACTACAATACCGACCATGAGGCTGATATTTGGACAAAATTCCTCCTACCATGCCTTTAAACCACTTTCCCCCCCCGCCTTATTGGCGCATTTACCACATTAAGATGCCACCATCTTGGGTTTCCTTCTCTGGAGAGGAAATCCCCACTTTGCAGTGAGAAACTTTAAAAGCTTTTAGAAAAAAACTGCTGAGCCCTGTGCCGTACAACCAGCAAAAACAAGCCACGTGGAAATATGAACTGTGCGCAACCTTCAGCTCCCCAAAAGCTGGGATTAAGCAGGCCCGGCTGCTAGCCCAGGCTTCAGACGGCTGTGGGAAAAGTGCGCAGGGGTTGAGGGAGCGGGGAGTTTTCCCAAGTGCTGGGAGGCGCCTGTGCACAGAGGAGCCACCTCCGCCCCGATTCCGTGTGTGCTGGGCCAGGTCCGCAGCAGCTGACGAGAGCGTGGACTTTTGCCCAGCAAGAAGCCCGGTGTCTTCGGGGCGCCGGTGCCTCCGGACCGGCAGCTTGGGGCGAGCCCCCGCGCAGCTTCGCGCCGGGCACCGGGTGCCAGGCACGGCGCGCCAGGCACGGCGCCACGCGCCTGCCCTGCGCGCGCGGGTCGGCAGAGCTCTGCAGCACTTCGGCCCTTCGGCAAACTCCCACACTTGCTCTTTGAAAACTAGCAATACTCACAAGAGTATAAATTACGGCTTTTTTTTTTTTTTTTTTAATGTCCTTTAAGAAGTAAAAGCCGGTCTTTCATTAAGTCAAGGCTTCATCCTGCGATGGCAAAAACCAGAAGTCGGGGCTGCATTGCCTAATCTCTAAGCTGAGAGCAGAAAAGCTTGGGACACGGCCACGGACGCATTTTGGCTTCGTGGGAGGAAATCCAAGATGGTGGCTGTGAAGTGACAAATTCCTGTTCATGCTGTTTTATTTCTGCTGAACCCAATTAGCTGGTTTGACTGCCGAGAGTAACTCCCTCACACGCACGGCCTCAGACTTTCTACACTGGTAGCACAGATACTGTGGAAAACACTTGCATAAACCTTCTTGTTTCAGTTTTCTCTAAAGTGCTATTGAGAATATGCCATGATAAAGCAAATTCTGTTTCCTCAAACCTGAAATTAGTCTCCGGTTCCTGCAAAAACATTTTTTTTTTCTCTTACTGCTAAGAATACTGAACACCTCCTTGAGATCTGGGGGTTCACTGCTTTATTTTTAAATTTCTCAAGGCAGCATCATTTTGCCCTGAATACGAGATAGTAAAGACAGGAGAGTGTTTGCCTTGGGGCTGGTTTGGGGAAGAAGATGGGTATTTTTGATGCCACCAAGCTGGCCATTCTTCTTCCTGTGCTAAACCTCCTTGCTGACGCTCGTGGCACCTCATGGCGTCTCTCTTCCCTCAGAGATCTGATGGTGGTCTTTTCTCACCATTTTTTCTCACACTGCAATACAACAAACCTGCTATATCACAAAATACAGACACAACTAACGCAGGCTGACGGTTCCCTCCTCCCACTGGATTTCAGCTTCATTCAGCTTGGGATCAATAAGAGCAGTGGGCTCCCCCACACAGAGATACACTCTGTTTTTGCTCCCTCTGCCCTGCCTCCCTTTCTTAATTTGCCACTGTGCCAAAAAAATTACTGTGAAAGGTATTTGGAAGCTTTTCGACTTCAGCATTTTTCAAGGTGTCAGGCTGGGCCTTCCCCCAACAACAGCAATAGTTAACTTAGCCAGCTATCATGTTTTAAGGTTTGTTATATTTTCAAAGAGGTCTTTTCCTTTCTTCTGAAATGTACCAGAAATATGGGCTTTCTGCTCCGTGCAGTGGTTCCCCTCACTTTTTTTTCCTCCTTATTTTTAGTGGAAGAGTCAATGAACAGCAGTTTAGGAAGACACAGAGCAAATCAACGAGAATTTCCCAGTTCTCTTCTCAAAAATCATGTCTCTCTGTGTCTGAATTTCTGCAAGGAATAGAAAATAAAGCCTCCTAGTTTAGCAAACAAAGTCCCTCTCCAGCAGAGCAGTTTATACAGCTGTAGGAATGGCGACTGAATATACTCTGAGTATACAGCCCCCTCAGCTTAATGAGACTTTATCTTTCAGTTAGAGGCCAAAAGGCAAGGGGCTATCCTGTGCTGCAAGCAGCTGCATACAGGTGTTGATGCATTAAACTTGCCCACAATTGTTCAAACTGTAAAATAAGAGTAAATCCATTTTTGATTTTAAAGACTTTCTTTTTCATTCCATCCCATTTTCACTCATCCTGTGGAATTTTTGCACTTCCTGAGCTTCATGAGTCAAATGAGGCAAGCAGGACATTGCTTATTGTTCATCTCCAAGTAACTCAGGGTGAAGAAAGGTTTCATCATCAAGCAAGTTATGAGAAGAGCTTTGGTTTCCTAAGATTTCACTGCAGTCGGTTGAGAGAGATGGCTCAAATTGCAGGTATGTGAGAGCACTGTCTGGAAAGGATCTTTCCTCTCCATGACTTTGAAAAAGAAACAAAAAACAAACAAACTGGGGTGCTGCTGGGATTATGTGTCATCCGACCTGGCGGTTCTGGGACATTAACTGACATCATGTATCAGGTTAGGTTAATAATCCACCTCTTGGTTCTGCTTGAGCAGCTCTGAGTGCCCAGGAGATCAGTGACAAAAACAGAGTCTCAGAGGGAAAGGATTAGCTGCTGCATGCCCAGCGCAGGATGGCACTTGCCCTACCAGAGGCACAGACCTCATGCCTGCAGCTGCTGTGACTCTGAAGCCACATCTAGAAGGCAGCACTATTGCTCCAACTCTCCGGGAATGCCCTCAGCAACCAGAGCAGCCTCGGATGGCGAAATGACAGACACCGACAGCTTGGATGGGACCTTAGCAGAATGGCGGAAAAACATTAAGGGTATTAAAATGCCTGCTTGTTTTAACAAGAGGCCCCAAGAGACTGGAGAGACTTTCCCTCACACCAAACAAGTTGGGACTTACCTAGTCAGCAAAATGATCAACAAGGGTTCCTTTGCCAAGGTGATGGAGGGGCTGCACATTCCCACAGGGGAGAAGGTAAGCTCCTAACGAGAGCGTGCCACTCACTAGCAATGCAGGTAGCTTCACAGTAACTTATGTCAGAGAATTTCCTTTAATTTGTAAACCACAACCTACTCTGTGAACTATCCTCTGAACCTTATACCCATAAATAACCCCCAAAATTGAGTTTATTGTTCATGTATAATGAGTCACATGTGCAAACATGCACTTGAGTCCAAGTGTTTTCACTATTATAAGGTGATATAGACAACAAACATATCTTCCTACTGAAAGAAGACAGCATAACAGCATAAAGGCAATTTCAAATCTGCTTTTTCAAGTAATCCTCACTGTGTAACTAAGCATGTGCACCTGACTTTTAAAGCTATAGACAATACTTACTGAAAAGCTAGCTCTTCCAACAGCAATCATTTACACGACAGGACGTAGATACCATTTATTATGTCTCGTTCAGCTGGGCTAAAATAATATATGTGTAGAAAGGGGGATGACTATCACACTTGAATTGTCCCTTTGGTTTCTTTTAGTTTTCTTATGACTTCAGTAGCTTCCCTATTTGGATAACCTGGCAAATTCTCTATAATATCAGTTGATATCCCTCTGTGATATCAGTTATCAATGTCCATGTCAAAATCAACTTCTTGCACATATCAGTTTAGTGTCCATCCTTTTGAAAATAAGTCTATGTTGCAAAGGTTGATGCAGGTGTTTCCAATTTGCATATATTCTATAATTTAGGTAGCCATAAAAGTCATTGACAAGAAAAAAGCCAAGCAGGATTCCTACATTTTAAAAAATATGAAGCGGGAGCCACGGATACATCAGATGATTAAGCACCCTAATGTTGTTCAGCTATATGAGACCTTGGAGACTGACAACTCCTATTACATGGTGATGGAACTGTGCCTTGGCGGGGACCTCATGGACAGAATCTGTGACCGAAAAAGGCTGGCGGAAAGGGAAGTTAGGAGGTACACCAGGCAAATTCTGTCTGCTGTGGAGCATCTCCATTGCCATGGGATTGTTCACAGGTAGGATATTTTCCTCCTTCCAAAGAGTAGCCTCAAAAGAGAGTGTTTCAAAATGCAGAGAGCTTTTCTGCACAGGCCGTGTTTCTTTAATTTTTCCATATAAAATAGGAATTTCAAAAAACACTGCATTTTCTCAGCCCATCTTAATCGAATGTTTTGTTGTTTGTAGTAGAAGATAAATTGTTATTCATTCCTTGCAGAGTAAAGCAACAAGTCCAGGAAAAAAAGCCAAGGAACATAAGAAATTAATATTTTGTGTTGATTACCTCAGAACTAGCAAGGGACTAAATTGTATCAGTATTTATATTTCAGTATGGCTATGCATATAAATACTGATTTCATTTGGTTAGCCACGATATCTTGAAATAAACAGACATAGCTCAGGCCAGTCCAGCAAGCAAGCGGTGCCTGAACAATCACAACTCACTGGTTGCATGGAGGAAATCAGCCCACAGCTTCAGATACAATGCAGGTCTCTCCCCTTACACCATGGCTTTTGCACTGTGGGGACAGATCACAACCTCCTGCATGGCAGAAGAACTGGCTGGCCCGTTCAAGGAGAGAAGATTTTTTCCCCCCACCAGAACTCTAAGAGTATCTGCCAAGTGCAGTGGAATAAGGACTGCCATTTTAAGCAGGAGAATAAGCAAGAAGTAGCTTTCCCCAACATTATTTCCATTTTATTTAATAATTCAGAGTCAATCAGATCTTTCATTTTAAATACTGAATGCGCTCACCAAGAACACCCCCAGGACCTAATAAGTATTGCAGCTGACTGTATCATTACAGCAACCATGGAAAAATAAGCTGTGAATGTGATGGCTCAGCATTTTCACACAAGTGCTTTGTGTAGTGTACTAGAAATCCCAGCAATTCAGCATTTAATTATTGTGTTTCGTAATTAATAAGGAAGGGACAGGAAAGGAATTATCAACATCTGGCATACAGAATTTAAAGAGCAAGAAAAAAAAAAGAAAAAAGAAAAGAAACCCAAGGGGCTTCACCCCCTCAGCCCAGGCTGACACCCCAGGTTTACTAGTTCCCTAGTTAATCTGTTTTACAGCATTTTTTTTTGGTGCCCACGAACACAGCACTTAAGTTCTTCCCATGACAACATTCTTCATGAATTTCACAAGCTCTCTTCCCTCTTCTTTGCTTGGAAACAACTCTTCCCAGGGAGCAGGGGTGTAGCCTGACTTCTTGCCCTACTTTTCTCTTTTCTTCTGTTGGTATTGTTTTGCTGGGAAAGCTTAGGGAGAGGGAAGAATTTTGCTGCACGCCCTGAAGGCAGTCAGGTACCAAAGAGTCTGAGCTCCTCTAGAGCCTTGGTGCCCTGTCTGATACCTCTAACTGAAGGAAATTCATCTCATCATGGCTCTGAAGCACCTTGTCCTAGGCTTTACCAAGTCGTACTGCCCCACAGAAGCACGGCTCTCTTGCTAGGACTGCTGCGCCCAGCATGTCCCATGACTTGGGAAGTTGCTTCCCCATTCAGCTCCTACTGCAGTGATTTTTAGTAACTCACTGTGGAGGTTAAAAATTATGATGATAGCTTTGGGTGTATCAATGTTCACAGAAAGATGAGCATAGAAGTAGGAAGCTTGCCTTAGAAAATCAATCTGATTTTCTCTCCTACGCACTGAATCAAATGCTACTCTTTGCTTTAACTGTGGTAAGGAAGGCTTAGATAACATTCAAACTGCCTACTGGGAACAGTTGCTGTTGCAGGTTCATGCTGTCCCCAGCACCACACAGTGCTCAGGGCATGGCTGGAAAGGGTGCTGGTTCTCTCGATCCAAAACCACAGCACGTATCATGCTAATTATTTAATGAGACAGAAATTGGGCACCTTGGGCCTATGCCTGGAGCCTCTTTCTTTTATCAGAAGAGAGGTGCTTGGTGATTGCAGTCTCATTCCTGAGCGAAAAGCTTAGAATTTTGCTCATTTACTTCAGTTTTGCTTAGAAGCAGCACATGAGTATTCTTTAGTCCTGAGATATACCTTTGAAAAATAGTACTTTCTATTGGCTTAACAATACATTTGCTGAAACACTGGCCCCTTTCTTAGTCACTTTTAGCCCAAAATAATATTGCTCATTAGAAAACCCTACACCATGTTTTGACAGCTATTTTGTTTCCTGAGTTTTCCTAATAGTTCTCATTTTCAGCACCAAAATCAGCACGGATCCAACAAATGCTTATGGCTTAAATTAAGGTTGAGTCTCCTTTCTGCAGTAAAGGTAGTATCTTTACTGTCCATGCAAGACCACACTTTATTTTGCTGCTACAGTAGCCAAAATCAGCAAGAGGCTGGAGAAGTGATTCACTTGCTTATTCATCCAACTCACAGGGTTTTACTGTCCCAGATAACTCAAGGTTCAGGCACGAGATCAGGTTCAGCAGCTTCACAGTCTAACCAACACTCATCAGCTGAGCTCTGCTAAGTATCCCTATGGCTGCCTTAAGCATGCCCGAATGGTGAGGTAATGTGTCTTAGCTTAAGAGCCCCAAATAAAGACATTTAAGCTAAATCACATTGCCTTGCAATTGAATTGGGCCAGCACATGCACACAGCCAGCTACCAGCTCTTACAGCTGGCACATGCTAACTTGCTAAGTGACAGTAACTTGCTTATATGCACCATTCCTACTTTTTCTTGGATATTTTTCCTGGATATTTTCCCCACTCCCATATAAAAACCTCATATATCTTTTGGAATCACTACTGGACCAAAGACCTGGAGAAACATCAGAAGCTGCCCTCTAGGCATTTTCTCTAGAGTCCCCATGGGAATGAGAAAAATTTCATGATGTTGCTTAAACTTACCCCATTTCTGGGAAAATTTCCCTTGGAAGAAAGAACAAGCTGTATCTCTGATACAAAATAACTTCTGACACTATGTAAACTTTAATAGTGATCATTATCAGGTTTATCAGGCAAGAAAGCATACATTTTTATTAACTGCATGAGCACTCAGCCCAGTCTATAGAACAGCAGTCGTGGTGATCCAAAGGAACATTATTTAATTGTAGTGTAGTAAAAGTCATCAGGGTGCGCTATGGGGTGTTCAATCTAATGAAATGTCAGATTTTCAATGGCCTGAAACATGTCTAGTTTTAAAACGCACAGTTTTAGTATGTAGGATTAGGTTATAAACAGAGTTATCTTAAATTTATCTCAGAACACTAGCTAATGTGGCCACTCACTGATTTGCAACATTAGAAAACATTCTACTTAGATTTAAACACACTAAAAAACTACCATTAAAGCCATGCTCGCCCAATTTCCCCCGTGGAGTGGCAGGGATTCCAGAGGAAGATTCCGGGCGCCCACACCCCGATTACACTGGCAGAGGAATCCCCTGTTTCGGCTGCTGCTCTGGGCACTCCCCGCAGTGGAGCAATATTGCAACTTTTGGTTTTAATTTGGAGGGATGTAAGTGTTCCCACAACAAGCAAGCAAGCAGTGAGCCAGCTAGAGGCGCTTCTCCCGCGGCTCTGAATTCCATCCTCCTCTGGAGAGCTGACGGGGGCTGACACTGGCTGACCCTGTTTACAGGAATATCACTGTGCAGATGTCCCCACCTTCGGTGTGACCATCGTCTCCTGGTTTTGGAATATACCTCCCTTCCTTTACACGCAAGGCAGGTCTAGTTTTCCAGTTCCGCTCCTGTCATTCACAGCACTGAGGTCCAATTTACTCAGAAGGAAAAGAGAAATATTCAACAGTTCTCAAGAAAAGACTGAAACACTCCACATCCAAATATGCTGCAATTGTTTTTTGGTTGTTTTTAGAGCAAAATGCTTTATAATATAAGCATATTTTACCTGTCTCTGATGTAGCTGCCGTAGCCAAAATAATAAATAAATACTATCTATTTTAGAAGAATGTGTAAGTAGAATAGATGATTCCTAAAAGGAACAGTCTCTTTAAAAATACTCATAAAATATTCATTAAATAAGTTTCCATTTTCCAAATGGAAAACTTCAGGAAAGAATGAAGATCTTGTTACAATTGCAGGCAGAGCTATGTAGAACTATTGTTATTATTTCAATTCAACTTTACTAAAAAAATATCTGTAAATCATTAGTTGGGACATCAGACATCTTAATGCTTGCTTTCTGTCTTCATTTCAGGGACCTAAAAATTGAAAATTTTCTCCTTGATGAGAACAACAACATCAAAATTGTTGGTAAGTGTACCCTGTCAGTGAAGCTCATTTTCACCTTCTTAGTTTGTGTAGCCTTCAGTAACAATTCAGTAACTATTTATGCAGTACATTTTATGAGTGAACTTGTGATTATTTAATTAAAACATTCTAGCTTTTTTGGAATAAATGCTATGAAGTATAACTTAACAGCTTGTTTTTTTGAGCTCTAACTAAAACATATTTTTAAGAGACCAAGGCAAACAATTTTGTCTACTCTTCTCCCTTGTGTATTGCTGGAGAAGCAAGAAACAATTACAGCTTTTATGTGCAGAAAGCTGTTCCTAACAGAAGTGATTTGTGGATGAGGAAATAAATCTTTTGAGGTGAAACTCAGGTATGAATGTATGAGTTTCTTTGGGGACATTACTCCAACCGGATACCTCATCTTTTGACGTGTGGAGAAAAAAAAAGAAAAAAAAAAAAAGACAGTTTTGAATACTAACAGAAACCTTGCCACAGTTCTGAATAGGGAAGTAAACATTTATAGAAATTAGGGAATTTGCACCAAGCAGTTAACACAGCTCAAATAAACATTAATTTTATTCTACAGAAACCGCACAAAAAAAAAAATCCTAGCAAGGGAAATTCACTTTTAGAGACACCACGTGTTTAACCCACTGTTTCCCAAACTTTTAAAAGCTTAACACCTCTGAGGAAAAAAGGAACCAACTCTTCACCCCTGTTTTATAGCCAGCCAGTCCTTCACAATCACACCTTTCTCTTCCCTCCCCTTGCACACATGCAGAGAAAAAGGCTTAAGTTAGCACATTTTACCTCTTATTTACAATGGGCTAATGCTGCAACTCATTAAGACACCCTAATTCAAGGGTATAGCTGAGTTCCCGTACTGGCATTCAGTCATCTGAAGCGAACTGAAAACAGAAACTCAAAATAAGCCAAACTGGGAGCACAGCCTCGTGAGCAGCTAACTTCACTCTCACCCCTCTGCTCACTCGTGCCACGTTCATTGAACCCAAACTGGCGCCCACAGCTGAGATGTCACCACAGGCCAACGCTAGCTGCATGGCTTTGGTCAGGAAATACAGAGAGGCTCCGATGAACTTTGCTTGCCTCCTCTAGCAACTGATCTCGGGAGACTTCCTCCTCCTCCTCCTCCTCGGGGCAAGTCACACAGATTGGTGTGGGCCACCAGCGGCGACCATCAAACGAACCCGGCTGACGCAGCAGTGACTGCTCTGCCACTCTCAGAGCCAGGACCATGAGCAGGGCCCTAGAGAGCTGTTCTGCACCTTCTGTCCATTCCTGGCTTCCTGGCCCAGGATGACAGTGGATGCCCCTTAGCTGGGAGCTGGAGGCCGAATGCACCAGGTCTCCCTGCAGTGCCCACCACCCATACTGTGGTTCTCCTTGTGGGGCTGCCTCAGGTGTTGACAGCTGGCACCCTTTCAAGTAAATCCAGTCTAGGAGATATGTTTTCCAAATGCAGAAGGTTGCTGTGCTGGTCAGCAATCACTGCAAAGCTTTACTCTTTTAGTTTTTATTTACTTCTAACTGTATATATTTATATAATTTGGGTATAAATATTATTCAAAAGTGGCTGTGATACTATAAATGCTGTGCAAGGAAATAAAGTATAGTGCCTATTAGCTGCACTCGTAATATTGTTTGCACTCGTAATATTGTTGCTTCTATGTTTTTCTCTTATCTTTGGCCAGTTGCTATGGATAAAGGATTTTGAGAAGGGACTAAAGGGTTTTGGTCTTTTTGTTTTTTTTTTGTGATCGATAGATTTTGGGCTAAGCAATACTGCAAAGTTTGCGGGTCTCTCTCAGGAGCTGTTAAACACACAGTGTGGAAGCCCAGCTTATGCTGCCCCTGAGCTCCTTGCTCATAGAAAATATGGTCCAAAGGTGGATGTCTGGTCCATGTAAGTAGACCTAAAAATATACTCATGGAAACACTCTCAGCCCTGAATGGTTTAGACAAGATCCTGACATAAATGGTTTAGTGGCACTCTGCTTTGGGACATAAACATGGAAAACAGAGCTGTATGAGAGAAGCTGTGTAAGAGCAGGATAGAGCAAGACAAATCTTCACCTAGACTGCTGAGATTCAAAGACTCAGCAGACAGTCAGGGGAATTATATTATCCAAACAGTGATTCAGAACATCTAGTTATTGAGCTAGTTCTCACAACCGACTTCGCAAGGAGCCTCTGTTAAAAAGTGTGTATATATATGTAGACATACATGTGTAAGCGCAAATACATTACACTGTTTTTCTAAATACCTAAGGTATGGTTTCTGACAGACATACTATATATTAGGGTTTTGACCTAACTATGACTCTTATACCCCAGCTTCTTCTAAATTACAGGATATGAATGGTACAAAAGTTAAGTACGAAGGGACAAATTCTGCTAAATTATTTCAGTGTAAATCTAGATTTCAAGAGTCCTATTCTAAATTCATCTAGACATAACAAAGACGAAAAATGCCTAGACGATGCTGTCGGCATTTATATAGGATTACATTTATTTCATATTTCAAAAGTCTAAAGAAGGCAAAGCAGCAACCATAGAAACTTTTATTCGGCTCACTCTGTTAATAAACATCACATAACAGATCAAGGGCTATATAAAACTTATATAAGGCCCTTGGTACTTAGCACAGACATATTCTGTGTCTTTGGCATAAAACATACTTACAATTTATCCTGAATTTTTCACATTCTCATCATGGAAAAAGTGCTTTTGATGGCCTATAATATTAATTAGAAAAATAAGTTACTGATGCAAAATAGATAAAGGATTCCAGGTCAACCAGTACAGTGAGGAACCATTGACTTTATGCAGCAAAACTGATAAGCAACTGTTATGACCAGAACTAGAAACATATATTCAGTCAGAAGCACATTCAGAAAACCAACCAGATACAACTGCTATGCAATTAAGGCTCTGCTGAGGAAACAGCAGTGCCTGTTTTGCCTGTTCACAGCTTTACTGCATAAGATTTTAAAGATTCTTTGGAGGACTGGAAAGTGATTAGCTTTCATACACCAGCTGAATTAAGAAAACAGCTGCTGTATTCAAACAAAGCCAGATAGTTCAGCAGGATAAAGCAGCAGTCTGTTACAGCCAATAAATTTTCAAGTTTAACATGCCATCAGATTCCAGATACACTTAACTATTAAGCACCTTGCTGCTAACTAGCTACATTTTGTGCATTAGGTATCTGAAGAAATTTTAGGACTACAGCTCCACCAACTCCCCAAGTTCCCCTGCTTTGGGTATTTCACCATTGAGGAGACTGACAAAAAGAATGATTGTCATTTTAAAGCACCAGTCATGTATATCATCATCAATTTAAAATGCATGGTAGTGTTTGTAGTGTTGAAAAGACAAATGTGTTTGATGTTGTAATGACATTAGAGATCCATTTGCACCGTGTGTTATTCTGACTCATCAGAGAATATTCAGGGACCCTCCTATCACTTTAACTCCAGCTGTATTTAGCCCACATATTATATTTTATAGAAGTACAATCCTTGCTACTTCAGTCACCTGGAAACTATGCCATTTCCTTGCTGTATGTTTCCTCTGAATTATCAAGAAACTTTTGGCAAACAGTATGTTCAAGGACCAGATTTATCAGAAGTTTTGGTAAAGTAAGACGAGATTTTATCTCACCTAATTTTGACTATATAACAACCAGACATCTAGGTTATACCAGCCAGTTAGTGCCTGCTATCATCCAGGCAGGGATAACTCATCTCCTGATCCAATTAATGTAACTTAAAATAGCTGCCTAACACAGGAGAGGATGGTCTGTCTCAACACTTACATTTTAGATGGTTAAAATCAGCATGGGAAGTCCTGGCTGAGTGTAATAAAACATATTTACCCATAGGTCTCTAGTTCAAATACAGTCTAAGTCAACAATTAGAAGAAGGTCCAACTCTCTTCTAAAGATTTTTCAACTGATGAAAATATTAAAAAAGCTGTAGCTGCCATGAGCTGATCTCTGTTTCACAAGTAACATCATCATCATCATCATCAATACTAATGAGGGAACCAGATCTATTAAATTAATAGATTGCCTGAATAAATTGCCTGAACTCCTAAAACAAATATATCTACTGAATTCAATACAGGAATGACAAAGGACCTTGAAAGCAACTGCTGTTGTGTGTTCTGGCACAACTGGAACAAGGAAGTACCATGGAGAGTGTTCAAGGAAACCTCCCAGTTTGCAAAATCTAGATAGTAAGCAAAGTTTTCTGAAGAGTGTTACTTCTTCAAACTGAATGGCAGACATTTGTGAGGCTTGCTAATGGCTTTTAGCAAACTACTAATCTTTCACAATAGTTAAAGCTTTCAGTCTTTAACCAACAGCAAACTGTTAGCAAATGAATGCCTTCTAGGCATAAGTCACACCTAATTTAGCAATCTGTACAAAGCAAGAGGAACTGAATTAGTATTTGGAACAGGATCTAACACAGCAGTCCCAGCCCTATGTTGTCACTCAACCTCTAAGCTGAAATACTTTATTCTGGTGGGCCAGGTTCCCTACACTGACACTCCAGTGAGCTTATTTTAAAAATAAACAGCAGGTTTCCACTTTCAACACTGCAGGTTTTCCACTCACTCACTAGGCGGTCTTTTTTTATATATACCTGCCATAAAACTCTCTTCTAGGGTAAAATAGCATTTACTCAAAGAAAAAAGTATAAGCTGTTTATTCAGTACAAATTGATGCTAACAGATAATTTGTAATCTTCCTCTTGATATTGAAGGCAAATATCTGAAACCTGACCCCTAGCTTTCTGTTTTGTTTTTAATATATATTTATATTCATTAGAATTATCTAGAGCTCTGATACTCATTTTTTTTCTTCGACAGAGGTGTTAGCATGTTTGCTATGCTAACTGGCACATTACCCTTCATAGTGGAACCTTTTAATATCAAGCAACTACATCAAAAGATGGTAATTGGAGAAATCAGCCCTATTCCATCAGATATCTCCCCTGGTAATGCACTCCAATTTTATAAAGAATACTGATGTATAAATTGTCTAACACACGTGATAAGGTGAATTTAACAACACAATCTTTATTCAGTGGCACATACCTTTTCCACTTGCTTTTGTTGTCATTTAGATATAGGTTTTGTGTGTCTTAAGCAGGACCTCTTCTTCTCACAGGCTACTAGGAAGGCAGGCCTCTTTTAGAAACCACAGTTCCTGGTTTTTATTTACGGTGGGCATAAAATGTACATCACTTTTACACAGGCAGAGTAGTCACGAAGTAAATGAGAATGCTGTCACATTTGGTGTGGGTAGGAAGGATTCGGCAGGGGCACTTTTGTGTCTTTCCAAAGGATCCTTTATTAAAACCTTAGGTCATTTTTTCTTGAAGATCATCTTGCCTTTTCACTATAAACAGAATCCCATGAAGTCTAGATAATTAAAGAAGTGGGAGGTTTTTTTGTGAAGTGTGTTCATATTTTTCACAAGAAAAAAATGATAGTCAACATTTTTCATTCAATTTTGCTGACTATCTTTAGTGAGGTGCAATCTAACGGGTCCTTTTAGACAACTGGCCAGGACAGAGCTCAGAAGCTCTAGCTTGAACTCTAGCCCAAATTACAGCCCATGTCTCTAAAGCCAAGAAGTAACAGTGTATATAAATTTTGGGCTTGCAGTCCAAAATTTCCTTCCATAAATCTCAAAATGTTGTTCGTTATAATGACTCCTCTAAACCACAGGTTTATTCTCTGCTTGCTCTCTGTGTGGACTAGCATGGTCACTGTATAGCACCGCAGGTTTCGGCCTCTTCTCACAGCCATTTCAAAGCACACCGCTTCCCTGACCCAGCCAGAAAACAGAGCAGAATGACATGTTTGTCTAGCACGAGTTCTACCAGCATGAGTACGCATCTCCCCGCCAAACTGAACAGTTCTGCTCTGACATTAGGCAAGAATGAGTCCAGGATCCAAGATTAGCTGAAGTGGCTGCCTGCAGTCAAGCACTGGGAAGTTGCAGGGAATTCCAGGTTATGCTAGCTGCATCTAGTTTAAAGCTACAATATTAGGAGACTGTGATGATATAATTTCTCCGCCCTCACCCCCAAATGCTGTGAGAATATCTGCCGTAACTGTCCAGAAGGTCTGCACAGTAGTCAGTCACTTATCTATCTTTTTTTTAGATGGGTTATCAGATATTAATTCCATTTTTCTACAAGTCTTCCATAGCTGCAATTATTGCATTTCTAATTTTTCTAATTTATCCTATTGTTATAGCTTCTACTGATGAATGAATAATCTCTGCTTTTGTACAAAGCCCACACAGTTAGTGGAAGATTGTGGATAATTCCATTGTTCTCTTGTCCCTTGGGAATTTAGTGAGCGAGCAGGAACAAACAAGTTTTGCATACTTCAAATCTAAGTTCTTCTGAAGGAGATTACAAGTGAAAGGAGCGTTATGTTCCCAGTTTAATGCTTGCTTGCCATTTTGCTCATTTCAAAACATCCCCAAGGAGTATTGAAGAATTTGGTAGAGATTTCCCAAGAAAAAAAAAAAAAAAAAAAAGAGAGAGAGAGAGAGAAGGATTTTTGCAGTATTGGAACTGAATGACAGGCATATGGGAATGCTTCTTGACCGTTCTCTGTCCAAACTCCAGGAAGCTAAAGCACAATATGTCAACTAAGCACAAGGGTGCATCTCCCTCCCTTGATGGAGAGATTTATCAAGGAGAATAGTTTCTTTGTATGGGTAAGGTTACTCCAGGGTAGTCGAGTGGTAGAGAATTTGTCTCCCCACCTCAGAGCCTTGATGATCTCAGCAAGAACAACACTGCAATTGCTATGGATGCCATAGGCTACGTTTGCAAGGGTGAATCAAACAACATGGGGACCCAGCCCTAGCCCTGCATCCCTGGCCCATAGCATACATCTTAGCATGGTTTGGCCCATGCTAACCAGCCTCTCAGGAATACCTGGGGGGAACAGGGGCACCATAAGGATCTTAGAGGAGAGCTGGAGCTGTTTTATACATAAGTTCAGAGACAGTCCTAGAGATGCGACTTTAGCTTAGGTTCTTAAGTGGAGAAGCCAGGCACATGCAACACATTTGAAGAAGGAAAACTTTGCACTGTCTGAATAATCAAATATTACTGCTGCTAAACAAGCCAATTCACCTGAATGCTGCACAGGAGCTGTAAACTTCATGCAGTCCTTACTTGAGCCTGACCCTGCTAAGAGACCTGAAGTGAAAGAAGCAATGAAAGACACGTGGTTGAACGAAGGCTTCGCCAGGAAGTCCCCCTACATTGCTACCTATAAGAACAGGTATCTTCACATCTCTTTTCTGGCACAGGTTTGGGGATTTGAATTGTTTCTGGTGAAAGGTAGTGCATGTTTTAGAGGTTTTGTTTGTTTGTTTCGTTATTTGCTCAGGGCTGTTCCAAAATGCCCAGTAAATGAAGTCTACTTCAGAAAATACAACATCACCTTTTATAACCACATATCATTTCAGATAAGATGAATCATCTTTATAGAACTGTTTATATCCATCGTATCAAAAAAGCTTTTCTTGATGTACTTCGCTGGTGCCACCCATTTCTAGAGAGTTTGCTTCTAATACTTTCCTGGGAGGCTGCAAAGTATGCTTTGCATGCTCCTAAATATCTAATTTCAGTGGTAGATCTTTTTGTTATTCCTCACAGGTAAAAGTGCCTAGAATGCAGGTAGGCTTGGCTCAAATATTTTACATCCAGATCACTCTGTAAAAAATCAGTAGGTTTATACCAAAACAAAAAGAAGATATTTTGGCCTATGTGATCTGCACCAACTGCAATGGTTTCTGCCACAGCATGTGTGATCTACTGCCAGTCCTAGTCTGTATTATTAGAAATCTATGTGCAATTTGTGCATTTCTCTGAGAACTGTTCACCATTCCTTTTTGCCCTTCTCCCCTCCTCTCTGATACATCTGCTTCCATTATTAATATTGAAGTTTGAAAAATCTGAAAACATATCTTAGAAATCTTAGAATCCAATGATATGATATTTCTAAAATGCCTTTACTAGATTCACTCAAGCAGCCTGCTTTTAAAATAATTATCATTTTAACATAACCATTTTTTTTAATAATCTGATCTACATAAAAATAAAAGTCTTCTTGTGCTTTCCTTAACTTTTTTTTTTTTATTTATCCTTTGAGATTTTCCAGCCTTTGGGGCTTTTCCTGTCTTCTCATACACAGACTCACATTCTCTCTCTCCATTAATCCATTTGAGACTACTGTACTGACAACCAAAACATACACACTTGATTAAAATGAGAAAATATGGTTTTCTGCCTTTTAATTTTTCAAGCTTAGCCCGGGTGGGCATCCTTTCAGAGTAATAATTATATAAACAATAGAATATTTAATAACGCAGTAACAGAGCCTCAGCCCAACAGTGAAGTTACAGAGGATTTTTTTGTGCAACTGTGGACTGCATTTTGCCTATATGAGCTATTCACCTATTTTACCTACATCACAAGAAGCTTATTGCCAACTTCCTGCAACTGTGCCTGGATATATCATTTGTACTTAAATACTTCTTCCTAATTTTTCAGACTTTGCCCCAATGAATTAAATCCCGTTGTTTTAAACTACATGACAGAAATAATGGAGTTTAGTCTTTCAGAAGTTATCAGAATTTTAATAAATAACAGACCATCTTCTGTCATGGCATCTTACTGCTTATTGCTGAAGAAACTTCTCCGGTACCAGAGAGAACACAAGACAGCCCAGGTAAGATATTAAGTTCCTGAAAAACAAGACTAGATTCTTTTGAATATTGCTGTAGCCATGGAAGCATCATAGCTTGGAGACAAGACTAAGGAAAAAATGGTAATAAAATTACATACCTGTGTACTGTCTGGGAAGCCTATATTCTGGCATTCTCTCTGAAGTGATTATTTTAAGAGATTTTTCCCAGAAATAAATATAACTTTCTTAACGACTAATGAACTATAGAAAAATTGGGCCGTGAGTGTAATGGGAATGATTTTTTCTTGCTTTACATAAAATATGGATTCTCCAGTAGGAAAAGGAAGGTTAGCATCTCCGTGACCTCGCCATGTCTTCCTTTTCTGACTGCCTGATCCGAAGTCTGGAGGGGTCAGTGGGAAGTTACACAGTCCTTTCTTTTTTTTTTTTTCTTTTTTTGAGGGGGAGAACAGAGGGGGGAAGAGGGAGGGGGAATAAGAATTTTTATCCCTATATCTTTTGTTCAGTGAGGAATGAGATCAGAGAGGGCACAAATTATTTAAATAATTTCAAGAAACATTATGGTAAGGCCTCAATTAGTTAAAAATCTGTAAGCTTTTTTTTTTACAACCGTCTGCACTACGGAGTTCACAGCTCAGTCATAAAAATTTTGCTTCAGGCAGAAACTAGGCAGACAGGAAGCCAAATTCCAGCTTCTAACACACAAGTGCAATGGGAAAGATTTCAGCTACAAAACAGCACACGTCGGCGATTAGAGTCTCACTCAAAGCCTTCGCCCCAGAGAAGCTGTACTTTGAGAAGGTCCAGTTGACTCCTCTAGAAATTATTCAGATGAGCTTGAGTAGATCCAGATCTCCATCCCAGCACACAGCCCCAAGGTCACAACTGCCTGTGCAGTGTTTGCACGCAGAGTCATAACTCAAAAATATGAGTTGGGGAGTGTGTGCATGTTCGGGGGGAGGAGGCTTTCCCTCGCATATGTGATTTTCTTCATGTTATAATTTTCAACTGCTAAATCATAAGTCACTGAAAAAGAGCCATATTGTGAGGACTATTGACTCTGGATACCAAGCTAATTTATAGCCCCTAAAGATCTAGCCTTCCAGGCAAGTGGTAGCATTTCATGTCCTCTGTGACCTTTTTCACCGTCCTACCTGGGTGGAATAGGGAAGTGATTGTGTGTATAAAGATTGTGCGTATAAAGCAAGTTACAAGCTGAATAAGGGGCTGTGTTGCTTCCTGCCACCCAAAATGCCCTCCAAAAGCAGAGTCAAGCTGAACTCAAACCCAGACCAGAAAAAAAAAAAGTGTGTGTGTGGGGGGGTCCAACTTTTAATTAAAAGAGAACCGTCTATTATTTTGAGGTCGCAATATATGTATTTTCCAGACAGGTTGGATGTTTTGGTAGAGCAATGGGAAGAGAAGGCAAGTTTAGCAAAGGAATGGCTGGGGTTTTCAAAGGTTTAAACTCAACCCAAAACAACCTGCACAGCTAACAGAGCAAGATGGGGGTGACATTCCAAGCTGGCATATCCTAATAGGAATGTGTCGAGCACAGGAAAGCTAAGAAGGAGCACAGGAGCTAAGAAAATCACAGGAATTAGAACAAATTAATCTCGTCTTTCCCTGTCACTGCATGTTTGCTCCCTCTTGCTTATTACCAGTGTTTGTAAAGCCTGCTTTTAAAATCACTGATTCAAAGCCTGCTACTAGTACCATTTGGAGAATATTCTGTTATCTGATAGATCTCCCCAATACAAATATTTCCCCAGACATTCAGTCTAAATAGTTTCTTAATTTTGCCCTCCCTCCCCTTTCCTAGTTATATGCTTATGTTCTATTAAAAATAAATTTTCTCCCTTGCCAGTAGTTAGGCTCTGCAAACATATGTAATTTATCATAATCACCACTTGGTTGCTTCTCATTTGAGCTTTATGAACAATTAACCAGCGCAATCACTCCTCCCAAAGAGCAATCTGAAATCAGGACTGTGCGACCACCCTCTGGGCAATTTCTCTAATTTTCAATAATATTTCCATTGCCCAGAATCTGGGGGCTTGTCATGGAAGAAGGGAGAAGAAGGAGGGAAGTTTGTCAAAGAAATCAAGTGAGATCTTGTTCCATGGCACTCATAGTTTTCCAGTTGTCTCTGCCATGTTCCTCAGCAAATGCTACTTCACGCACAAAGGCAAAATGTAGTCCTGCACATATGCAGAGTATATAGGGAAGAGGAAAGACTGGACCCCCGCAGGTGGCAGAGCCAGAGGGGGGTCCAGGTGCCACAGAGCCCTGGACCTGAGCAAGCTGGGTAAAGTCTGCTCACTGGGAGCAAGGGGGAAATTTCCCTTATTTTCTTGTTGAGACCATGTTAATGCTGCTACAGCTTAATTACAACAGCATGGGTATTTGATATTTGCATTATAAATGATGCCCGGGGGAACTTTTGAATGCCTATCCTGATGCTCTTGTCTGCATAATGCCAACTATTTGCTGTTTATTGCTAGTAGCGTGTGATCAGTCATTAAATCACGTAATATTGTTCAGCTCTCCAGATCTTGCAAATATATGCATCTGCTTTATTTTCTTAAGCCTATGAATAGTTTAAATGAACTCAATAAGATAAATTGTGTGCATAAAATTAAAGCATAAAAAGGAGCATTTGCAGAATCTGCATTTAGAAGGAACAACACAAGTAAGTAACAATTAACAAAGACACAGGTAAAGCAAAGTTCCCGCAAAACAAATTGGCATTCATTTAAATGATCTGTTTTGGATGCTAAAGAATATGATATATTCTTGCCTGCATATGAAAAGAGACATTCACAGAAGCTAATATTTTTAAAGGGACTTGAGAAAATTAAAACCCTCCCCTCAGCACACTGTAGAAGAAGTTTAATCTAGCTCCTCTAAAAATTTTTCCCTGAAAGAACTAAACATGGCCAATGTCATCACAAACAAAAAAAGAATTTGCATTCATGGCAATGCTCATAAATAACATGCAGTAAATTATTCTTCCAACACAAACTGAAACACTGATGGAATTCAAACACATATTTACAAACCACTGCATTCAACTCATTCCAAGCCAGAAACTGCACTGTGATTTTAATGCAATACCAAAGAAACACATAAACTTTTGAGGACAAATTTTCAGCAAAGCTTTTAATCTACAACTGCAAAAAAAAAGTGCATGCAAAGTATTTTTCATGTGCAAAACCCCGTGTGTTCGCATAATCAGTATGAGTCATTGTAGTCTCCATTTCTGCTTTTACACACAAGTTAACATTTGTACATGCAAATAATAGTTTTCATGGATGCAAACAGATGTGATTCTCATTCTTCTGTTCACAATTAGGAAAGTCTGCTGAAAGCTTGACCCTGAAAAAAGTATAAGATCCTTTCCATGTTCAAATTTGAGCCATAAGTCTTTGGATAAACTTAAAACACAGCCTGTCCTTTTATGCACCGTAATTTCTCCAAGCAATGTATTTACATTTTATGTGTGCTGTTGTAGAAGAGGGAGCCTTAATGATTACAATTTGCCATCCAGAACTTTATAGCTAGTCTTTGCAGAAAATAGCATTTCTGCCAAAAAGCTTCCTGCCCAGGTGCTTAACCAATTAGCTCTTAAGAGGTCTGGCAGTAAAACCAGTCATGGCAAGTTTTCTGATATACTGTATATAAGGTGACAGCTTGCAAAATGTAAGATGAAAATTTGTTTTCTTAACTAGCAGTGTGTAAAATCCTGGGAGACTATTTGATTGCATTGCCTAAAATGCTTATGACATCTCAAATTCCCAATCGATCTAGCGTGATTTTAGCAATATGTTGTCAACTTAAACATATTGTGTTTCTTTTTATAAATACCTCTAAAATAATTTCCTTAATTGGGATTCAGTGTTGCAAATATGTAGGAGTAACCCCACGAGTTTGAGGTTTGGGGCCCTTTGAATTTTTCCAAACATTTTTTGCTAACTCACAAAGTACATGCAAGCTTTCAAAAGTGCCTTCTCTCCACAAATTACACTCACTTTTTTAATGGCATTTTAGATTAAAAACATGTTTTTTAAAAGGGGAGTATTTTGCTATGCAAAGAATAGAAGAAAACCATCAAAGACAAATAAACCGTAGTAAAAGCAAATGACTTTTCTGATTCTGGAAGCAAGAGGTTTGTATTACGTAGTGAAGAGACCAAAACTCACTATAGGCAATCCTTGAAGAGGTCGCTGTATAGTGGGTCTGTCAACTGTGATAGAAAGAACCATGCAAGAAAGTTGTGGTACCAAACTGGAACATCCATGCGGATCCTCTATGCATTTCAGCAATTTCATTGTCAGGAATGCCAGACCCAAGCAAAGACGCTTTTTGGCAGTGCAAATAGTTCACTACGCACTGTAGAAGGGGGGTTATTTCACTGTGCAGGTCTTGAGCCTTTGCAGTTTTGATGTTTGCGACTCCATGTGCAGGAGTCCTGATGGGACTCAGAGGTTGGATCATGGGATAGACATATGTCCAGCATATGAGAACGCCCCCCAGAATGTGTATAATGGCACATGGGAGGTGCCATAGCGGAAGAGAGTCCCAAAGCTCAGGCTTGTCTGAGGAAGCAGTTACCACACCACAGCACTGCAGCATCGTCCTTACTCCATGATCATACAGTACACTACACATTACACATGATTACATATATATGGTGGGCAGATAACAAGTGACCCTGTAAAGCCTATGTGAAATATATATGTGAAATATAATTTGCAAAATACAGGTGCTGCCGACAGAGAGGATGTCTTCCACTGAATATGTTTCTCCTAGACAGACTGTCTTTCTCATGTGCAGGATAATGCATATGGTACATAAAATTATAGAGCTAAATTCTGTGCATTTAGTGGGAGGGGAGCTGCAGCCCTGTGTTTTAGTCAGGAGGTTGCCTGTGGGTGTCCTCTTGGTGTGATTCCCCTGCAAAATCAGCTCAGAGAGGGTCTAGCCCTACAGGGACTACCTCCTCTCTCAGCAGACTGCAACAGTCCCACAATAATCTTCCTCCTGTCCTGCGGGATGGTTCACAACATCCTGCAATGCTTTTCCTTCGCAGCGTGAGCCCGCTGGTACCCCAGTCTGCCCTGGGTACCCGCTAGCACACTCTGTGAGCCATGAACCTTGGAGAAGTGCTGAAGGCTCTCCTTGAATTGCACTTTGCTCTTCAGTGGGTTTTCACAAAAACTTGCTCCCAATGGCCTGTTTGCTAGGTGAAGGGTTGCCAGCCCCTGCACCAGCTGGATATCAAGCAAAGCCTCCGGTAAGGCACCTGCCCAGGTGAAGACCTGGTGTGCGAAAATAAGGGCTTGTGTGGAAATAAGGATAATGTGTTATATTTCTATTTCCTTTAAAATTCAAAGTGTTTTTTTGTTCAGTACTAATTTAACGGTGTCCGATAATTTTGCAGAGGGAAAATAAACTAGAAAAACACAATGACAATCCTGATAAACACCTGAATAAGGAGTCAGAAATTCAGATTTCCCAGAAGGCTGAAATGAAGAACCTGGGAAACCTCAGGAATTGTGACAATAGGGCATTTCCTTCTGTACTAACCCTGGCAATGCCGGATGCTATTCAAGAAGATGAAATTGCAATTACTTTGGAAAATGAAGAAGACTTGCTAGAAGGTAACGTTCTGAACTAATGCTCTTGGTATCTTAGTTTGAAAGGGTTCTAGCATAGCTGTCTAGGAAAAAAAAGCTATAGAAAAAAATTGTTTTGAAATGCAAAGTATTTGAGCAATTGTTTCCCAGACCCAACTTTGGTGATTGGTTTAATATTGATCAGATGAAAGAATGATCAGGGGATGAACATGCAATCCAGTTTATACTTGGTAGACACTGATTATAGTTGTTCCATGTCATTATATGAGCTAGTTCCTTGGCAAGTCACACTGGGATGGTGCTAGTATCGCTAAGGCAATTTCAAGAATTCTTGAAATGCTTAATTTCATGGCCCAAGAGTCACAACTTTCTAGAAGAGATTGCACTCTCACCCGTGGCATCATTTTACATGGCCATATACCTCATTTAGAAAAGGCAACATTTCAAACACTTAGCAGTAATCACAAAAATATAGAAGATGCAGGGTAGTGGATTCTCAAACTCCAGGCCTGAATTTAGACTATTTCTGCTCCAGTTAATGCCCACCCATACACATATGTGGCATGGTTAACTCATTCTGATTAATAGCCCCAGAAGCATAAATGAATAATGGTAACTAAAATTAAGCCAGGCAGCTTTATGCTGAAATGCTCATTTGAGATTGCTTACCCAGTCAAAAAATTGCTGATTGCCTACCTTCTGATCACCATTTACTTTAAAATCTCTGTTCAAAATGGCATCATATGTCAAGACCTAATTTACGCCTTTACAAGTGCTATGTCTACAACCAGGATGAAGCTATTCTGATATTAGCATGTAATTTTTTTTCCTGAAACTACTATCCCAACAGAAGAAGATCTTAATTATTTCACATTCCACTTAGTTTCCAAGTTTGCAGACAGAGAGTTGGTTTATCTTGGACCTCCTAAGTCATCAAGCAAACGTATGCCAAGTGAAACCATTTATCAGCCCCTTCTGGACTTTCATGAGAATGTGAACAATTTTGAGGACTTGACTGAAGTCAGAAAATCATTCCTTTGTGACAAATCACCACCTGCCCTAGCAAATAACCAACCTCCCTCTTCAAATCTCCATGCTCAATCTTCTGCGATGGCGTGTGCAAACAAAGTGCCTCCCCTGTCCCTAATGGAAAACAGAATTATTGCTAGGAGCCCTTTGCCTCATCAGAACACAACATTTAAAGACCTTCTGGAAGCAATGGATGACAATATTCCAGTTCCAGCATGGTGGCACTCTGATCAAGAGGACACCAACTTTGTAGTGATTGACTCTTCACAGCACTCCACTTTGCCCAGGATACGACAAGCTACTCCAAAGGAAACCATAACGAGCAGGATTTCCAGGCTGGGAACATCGCAGCAACATACAAGTATCTCCCCTCTGGTTTTAGTTAATGGTTCAAAATCGCCAGCCTTCTCCATGTGCCGAAAGCAAACTCTTACCAGCAGAAGTTTGAGACAGTCTAGAGAAAACCCAACTCATTTTTTCAACAGCAAGACTAAGAAAAACTTGATCCAACTCAGACAGGCACATAAAGCTACAGATCTAAATCTTCCAGTGTTATCCCCACCATGCCAAAACAGGTCAGAGAAAAAATCAGAAATTTTAAGGTTAAATTTTGAATAAACCAAACATTAGCAGAGCATCAGAAGAAAACAGGAGGAAAGGGCAGGAAAGAAGCAAAGGACAGAAACAGAGAAAGAAAAGGAAGGCAGAACAGAAAAAAACGAATCTTAAAACTAGATATTTCTGAAAACAGAGAAGGATGATAAGATTTCAGCTATGCATCCCATGATATCTATCACACACTGAGTTACAAATTAGGTACCCTAAGACCCAGGGTAGATGCCACTGTAGCGAGCGGAACAGCGTCGAGCATACCTGGGCTCAGACATGGACACTGGAGCAGAGGATACGATTCTAAGTATTTGAATCACTGTACCTATTACTTCAAACTTGTGTCACTTCTGCTTATGCATGTGCAGGAAGTAAATCTGGTCAGGCAATTTTCATTCAGCTGTGAACATAATGGAAAAGGTAAAGAAACAGTAATAAAGATGGAATAGTAGATTCTTTTTAATTGTCTTAACAAACAAAATGGTTGTGGCACCGATCTCTTTTTTTAATGTATTTGTTTGCCTTAACTGTGTGCATTTTAGCTTATGGAAACCATGCAACCTAACTCCTGTTAGGTCCAGAAAGGAACAAATCAACACATTTTATTTGTAAATTTAACAGCTTAATTAGGACTGCATACTTGTAACTGTGAGCCTTTGTAACATTTGTCCCTTACTATTGAAAATACGCATTTGCTTCTAATTTCAGTGATTTATGCTTCTTATTTAGATTTTCATAGTACTACATTTTGAGCCTGCTTCTGTCCTCAAACCAATTTTACATCAGTTTAATTGCCTTAATTGCAACAGGTTTGAATTTCATTGCCAGCAAGAGAGGTGAAGAGAGAATAGGACTCTCCATATTTGCTGCTTTGGAATTCTTTTTAAGCTCAAACAGAAATAAAAGATGTACAAAGAATTTCTAAGTAATATTAATGTCTTGGGTACCATCTGTGTAGTCATGTCTACCACCAGCTTCACAGCATTTGTATTGAATAAATGACCACAAATTTTTGTGAGTTGAGTATCTTGCTTTTTTTCATAATTTGTCTACATTTATAAACTCAAATTCTTTGCTTCCATATGTTTCAAATACTGAAAATTCCATTACAATTTAATGACTGAGATTGGCAGAATATTTTGTTCCAATATCTCTTCAGCTCCGGTCTACTGAAAGTATTGAGTGGCTGTCCTCCTAACCACTGGTGTAAACAAAGAACAGCAGCCAAAAAAAAAAGCCAGAGCTAAAGCTCATAGTTTTTATCTGACAAATACTGCGATAAACAAAATTTTCACATTTATGAGGATTTGTTGTCTCAGGATATAGTGATATCGAAAGGAACCAAACTCATGGTCCCATTTTATCCCCCATTTAGCTTCCCCACTTTGGGGAAATCAGCTTAGGCACTTCCAACGCTGCTAGCCAGCCGGTTTGCCATTGCTCATCTGTGCTGAAACAGCCACCGTGGAGATGAGCCCCAAGCCATCCCTCGAAGAACCTCTGAATAATGGCCTTGTTTTTAATTCGGAACATCTTTACTCACCAGGTTGGTAGGGCAAGTTCCCAACTGCGCGGCACAGCTAAGCAGCTGGAGGGGAAAGAAGCTGGAGGGGCTGTGGGCGTAGGAATTTATTATGCCAGCTTCACCACCGACGAAAACACCATGTGTAACTTTGTCCTGTGAGTCGGAGGTGCAGCAGAGCTAGGTGAAAAGGTTATTGCCTCTGACCAGCGGTGTCTTCAAGGTTGAAGCAGGGTGTACAGTGGGAAGGCAACGCCGTTTGGGGGCTGCAGCTCCACCCAACGCGGTGCCTGGAAGTACCTGTCTGCTCCTTGCGCTCCCTGCGCAGGGAGATGTTGCCAATATTTTAACACGCGGCTCTCACAAAAACAGGGTTTTGCCTGCAGCTATTTTAATGGCATTCAGCTATTCAGCTTTAGGGGGAAAAAAAAAAAAAAAAAAAGCTTAGTTTTATGCAAATAAAACATTTTTATAGGCATCTGAGGAAATTGCAGAGGAAGATGCAGAGACAAGGAGGGAAAAAAAAAAAAAAAGAAAGAAAGAAAAGATCACAACACTGGTCAGTGGTATAAGTTTAGAAGCAAAATGCCTAGCAATATCTCTTATAAATACCTGAGCTAATGAGCAGCACAGAGGCCATTAACGGTAGTCACAAATTCCAGCACTATAAAATCCACAGCTTACAGGTAGCTGAAATATTTTTCAGATAGTTTCCCTCAGAAAATCAGATTTCCTCAGAATTTGGAAATTATTTATGTCTCAAGCACATTTTTATCTTTGAATCAACTTTACAAAATGCTTTTTGTTTGAATATACTTTTTGAAACAAATGGTTTCAGCTGTAAGTTGATGTTTCAATTTACTGTTTCCTTTCAAAATATTGAAATGCTTCATTCTGACCATAAATGTCTGAGATATTTTTCTTCCACATCATTTTTTCTGAGAAAAACTTCTTTCCTTGACACTTTTTTAATATTTTGTCTTTATCCCCTAATTCCAGATGACAATAACATCAAAATACTATAAACTTTTTCGCTGAGTTGAAATTTTATTTTCAAACAGCTCTACCGCCATCTTATAGCTCCTTCATGAGCTCTCAGATAAAAGAGAATAACAGGCGCTTATGCTTCTCCTTTACCAACTTACTAAGGCAAGTCTGTGTAAGTGCAAGGCAGCCCATAGCCACAGGAGAATATCCATTTCCCTTTGCAGCACCTACTTAAAATGAAACCCAGAAAGACCTCTGGGAAGCAGCCGAGCTCCACAACTGCAGTATGGAAAAATCAGCTTTTCCATGCAGAGCCCTGGCGTCCGGCGCCTTCACCCCAATCGGTATCGGTGCAGCTCAGTCTCTGCCGCGGCCGCAGCAGAGAACGGGGCTTTCAAGCAATAGAAACACTTGCAGCAAACAAAATCTTTCCAGTTCCTTGCCCGTTCTTCCGACCTGTGTGATCTTATTTCTAGGACTGGTGTAGGAGAGAGCAAGGGGACACCCTGCCTTGTCTGGGCCGTTAGAGGTCATTGTGCAAAAATGGGCGTTTCTTCAAACACACCGCAGCTGAGTATGGCTTTATACATACCAGGCAGAGGGAAAAGAGATTTTCCTACCTTCCCTTTGCACACAGTCATTTAAGGGCTAGCTTGAACCTTGCTCACAAGTTGTTCCAACATTGCTGAAAAAATATATCTGTAGCTAGCACAGAGCTGCCATGTTTAAACTGCAATTCTCATCTATCATGTATATTAACACTTTGAAATAAAAGACATCTTGTCCCTGAATGGGAGAACGGATGAGTGCGGTTAATGGGTCAACGCCATAAACACAGCTCCCGGATCACGTGCGGGGTTTGGAGGGGGCAGGAAGCAGAGTGTATTACAGCCGATAATGCAGCGCACGACTATGGAAACACCTCCAGGCAGCCAGGCCGCGCGGGTGGCCTGGGCAGGGAGATGTTGCCAATATTTTAACAAGTGGCTCCCACAAAACCTTTTCCCTTCAGCAGGTGATAAATTCAGGCTTCGGGGATGCGATGTCTGCAGAAAGATGTGAGGGACTTTGGAATTCACCCTTTTATTTAAGAGTATAAAGAGGGAAAAAAAAGCTCCAGAACTAAGGAAGGGGACATCCTTGCTTGGCAAGAAAACTTAGGTTAAGATGCGCTTGGCCAGAAACACTCTGAGTCATGCAGGGCAGTGTTTGACCACTGTAATTTATGTGGGGGGACAGAGGGGAGCTGAAGGTGTTGCACATGAGGCCTACAGCCCCCCGCTGCAGGAAGGTTACCGAAAACACCGCGTGCTTTGCTGTGACTCTCTGACCAAAGGCCAGCTGTAACGGGAAGCAGGGCAGAGTGAAGCTGAGCCCCGCGCTCGCAGGCTCCTCTCTGCAGCCTGGCAGCAGAAATTCAACGGCAGCGTCTCAAAGACCCGGCTTCCGAAGAAGCATTTAGCGTATTGAACCACACCTGCAGCAGTCCTTTCTCCTGACAAACTTTACAGAGACTCTGCAGGGGCCAAAACTGCACCGTCAGGTCCTTCAAGTGAGCCTCTATAAGAGGATCCTGGTATTTGTATGGTCTGTCAATGCAATCACAAGAGATTCCCAGCCCTCCATTTCATAGGTTTTCCATTTATATGTAGGAAATGGCACCTTTTACTACTATCCTGTTTCTGAGCCATATTAATAAGTTCAACTGCTTTATGTATTACCAATTTCAACACTGTTCTGCTTTTTAAATCACAACCGTTTTCATGTCAGCAAAAAAAACTTAAACCACAGGAAATTCTGGGGATGAAGCATGAATATTCACTTAGAAAGCACTATAGGAAGCAGAATAAAATTCACTTTTTTTTTTTGGAAAAAAAAAGGTCATTAGTTTTCATACGGCACTCCCAATTTCATCATTCTTTAAACACATAAATGGACAAGATTAGTAATTTAGCCCTCAGAGGAATCTCTGCTTAGCCTCGGAGAAAAAAAAAAAAATGAATAATTCAGATGTTCTGACATTAGATAGCCTTTGTAATGCTGACCCATCCATGCCAGGTAAAAAGCTGAAGAGAGATTGCAATGACTGACCCGTTCTCTCTGAGCCCTCTCACATTGCAGCCCATGAACAATGAAGCTCGGCAAAGCAGAAGCTCACAAAAATGCAGAAAGCAGCTCATGTTCACCTGCTGTCTATGCCAGCAAGATGATGAGAAAAGGGAAACGGGAACATTTTCCTCAGTCCTTACAAATGCAGTGTTAACACAACAGCACCTGATCTGGAGCCCATGGAAACCAAATCCTTCAGTTTCCCTGGACTTTGATCATAGGATATAAGAAAAGTTAGAGCAGTTTAAAATACATTTGGAATGCAAATTCTGTTATAAACATAAATTGATGCTTACAAACCTAGAACTGAGTCTGAGAGATCAATAAGGCTGAGAGAGCTGGGCCTGTTCAGCCTGGAGAAGAGAAGGCTGAGAGGAGACCTGAGCAGTGTCTATAAGGACCTCAAGGGAGGCAGTGAGGAGGATGGGGCGGCCTCTTCTCAGTGGTGGCCACTGATAGGACTAGAGGAAATGGCCACAAACTGAAGAATCAAAAATTCCACAGGAACTTAAGGAAAAATTTCTTGCCAGTGAGGGTGCCAGAGCCCTGGCACAGGCTGCCCAGGGAGGCTGTGGAGTCTCCTTCTCTGGAGATCTTCCAAACCCGCTTGGCCGCAGTCCTGAGCCACCTGCTGTAGGTGACCCTGCGTGTGCAGGGGGGTTGGACTAGATGATCTCTAGAGGCCCCTTCCAACCTTAAGCATTCTGTGATTCTATGATTCTATGATATATAAACATACGTTTTCTTTTATAAAACATCACTTACATATGTGTGCCAAAACAATTTTTAAGTGCCACACGTGTAACATGCATTTGTCTCACCCATACATCCAAAATTAAATATTTTGGTATCATCATAATAATAATAATGAATTACTCCTCTCCTCCTCTCTTTGGCCATTTTTTTCAGTTCTAGTGGTTATTTTGGGTAAAAATTATATAGATAGACACTATAGAAAAATGTGAAGTTGTGAACTGAGTTCTTTTCAGGAATAAATATATGAGATTTCTCCTAGAACTCCTGGCATAAAAAATTCCAGCATGATTATCACATAGGACCTTCTGAGCAAGTCCATCATATTTCTGGCTGCAGTGTTTGCCCTAAAGTCCCTCCCACAGTCATATTTCACAGACGGTCAACTAGAGAGAAAGTGAGAAGAGATCTTCAGGAAAGACTTGCTCCCACCTGGAAGGAGGTATCATAAAGCTTAGGATTTCTACCAACACAGTGATACTCAGAAGAGAGGTAAGAGGGGCAAAGAGAACAAGAGTTCATACATCAAGAGACATACTCAAGTTGAGATTTTAAAGAGTAATAGGATCCTGCAGTACGCTTTCCTTCACCTCACTTTAAACATCTACAACACAGGCACCTCTGTCTAAGCTGGTTGACTAGGACTGCCTTTTCGGTCAGTGGAGATGGAGACAAGCACTTTTGGAAAGGAGATGAGAGTAAATTCGTTGTACAGCTCCTTGAACAGATTTTTTAAAGTCTGCCAACTGCACTGCCATAAGAATGATTTTGTTGCCTATTTGCGGCTTTGAGCTTTCACAGACTGAGGAATAAGGACACAGCATTTGTTACATCTCATGAAGGTTACAGGGAGCAGAACTCACTGCTGACGTCCACATAAGCACAACAATAAGATTTTTTATGTCCTTACCTGAAACATATACCAAAGGCTCAGAAAGGTGGCGGGGAGGATCAAAAGGGTACTTAGACCTAATCAGCTGCCTCTAGGCAAGCAGATCTTTTACCCAGTGCATCTGTGTTTAGTAGCTGTAATAGCCTTCTGAGACCAACAAGAAGATTGAAAGACACTTCTACAAACCCTTTCTTAGAATGCAAGTCATCTGTAAAAGAGAAAGAGAGGATTCCACTATTCAGATGAAGGAAGAACTTAAATGTCATGCCTATCAGTTCCAGGAGCGATGGAAAGCAGTAGGGACTATGTTACACAAGTCTTCCCTATGCTGATAGATACTTATATCTGTAGTTTCTACAGTACATTTCAATGGGACCAGTAAGGGAAACAAGTGTCCCCCAGTAGTCAAAGAGCCTTTTGGGTCAGACCTGCATGGGGGTTCTCCCAGCAAAGTTCTGCACATAAGCCCTTGTGGGTATGGCAGTAATTCAAACTACCAAGAGGTCTCTCACAATTGCAATCTATACATTTTGCAGAGCGCCACTGTTAGCCAACTTCCACCCTTTCTCAGCATGACCATAAATTCCCACATTTCTCCTGAATCAGCCAGTTAGGGAGATCCAGCTCCCAGATGTTTCTACCTGCTGTTCCTTGTATACTCTGGTAGCTCTGCACCTCTAGTCATTACCATCCCACAACTAAACCAAAAAATAACTCCCCAAGACTATTGATACATAAGCCACATATATTTACAGGTATTTACATATAGACTAATGAGGATAACTTAAGAGAGCTGTGGAGGATCTGCTGTTATGTCCCAGGTTATCTGAAAAGTTGTAGAGTATACTTCTGCTCCTGAGCCTGATTTTCTTCCATTAAGCTTATCATCTCCCATCCACAAAGAAGGAAGCACCTCTTGAGTTCCCAAGGAAAATCCTTAGAGAACAATAGACATTTGAGAGGCTTCTGTGTTCATGGAATATAGTAAGTATGGCAAAATTTTCCAGAAAGCCTGAAAAATACTGAGCAGTCAATGAAAGTCAATAAAACCATGCCTGTTGTATGACCATGATGTTACCCTGAGAGACATTTATCAGTGTCAGACAGTGCTAGCTAAGGAACATCTGAACTCAGGAGGCCCAACATATGACTACAGGTCATATATGACACATTTTTTATGCAATCTCTGGAATAATTCCTAAGCTGCTCAATCTCGCTGCTTTCTCTGTCGGAGTCTTTCCACTTCTGTGTCTTACTCTGATTTTGCCCTGTGAATCAGATAGAAGACATGCCAAAATTTCAATGCATAAACATAATGGCATGGTAAGAGAACCTCATAATAGTCTAATTTGCAAATACTGACCAAAAATTGGCTTAGTAATAGCTGTGATCTGGGATTTCTGCCCTTGCATTAAAGTCGGGAGAGTATATCATGACTTTATGTTTAACCAGTTGTATCCTTCATCATTCGGGTGACAAATGGCTGACTATATTCGCTCTACTTTATGCCCTTGTAGCCTAAGGTTTATAGAGATTTTTTTCACTTTATTTCTTGTTGCTAAAATGAATGCCTGCCCACCGCATCCCTGGCGTTGCTTCTCTGGATCTGTCATTTACCCCGAGTTTTGTACATCAGAAAAGCAAACATGAGTGACTGAAATGGAAGTAAAACCTCCCTTCACATGGCACAAAGTTGCCTAAAAATGCTAATCTGCCTGATTTTTATAATGTGTTTAAAATTAAATGTTCCCAGATGGGTATAACAAGGCAAACCACGTCCTTCCATTTAAATAGCCTGTTTACTTTAAAATCTGAAACTAGCTACAAATTTAAACCCTTTTTGTTTTTGTCCA
Organism: Nothocercus julius; assembly: GCA_013398735.1. Lineage (NCBI taxonomy): Eukaryota > Metazoa > Chordata > Aves > Tinamiformes > Tinamidae > Nothocercus > Nothocercus julius. Next base: position 3,459,012 of record VZSV01000006.1, read on the forward strand.
CCTGGAAAAAATTATCAAATTCTTAAGTGTGCATTGTAATAGGAGCAAACACTGAAGAGTGTGAATTCTTAGGTTTCAATATCTATTTTTGAATTGTTTTTCATATAAGCTTTTAATTTAGATTTAATAAGATTATAATTGCATTTTTTAAAATTACCAGTTGATTATTGAAGACATATTTCTGTAAGCTTAACTTACACAGCTTAAACTTTTAAAATATTGTTTTAAATAGTAATTTGGTATTTTACAATTTATGCTACTATATCTAAATATAGTAAGTGTAAAATAATTATATAAACTTATTGAGGATTATACATTTTATAAGTGACACAAAACTCCTTATTATTCAGTGTCAATAAATGCGTTTAAAAAGCTGTTGGTAATTCATGCATGATGAGGGCTTAGTTGTGTTTTAACATACTGTGTAATTAAAGCCAATTGAAAGTTTTGCTATTTGTTGTACAGCTCAGAAGCAGGAAAAAAATATATTAGTGGACTAAATTAAATGAACTCTACAGCTTCATTTGCTGGTCTGCTTCAGCTGCTTTTTGCCACTTCAGCAGTGCAAAAGGGCCAGAAAACCAGCAATCTTGCTCTTCTGATAGTTCTCCATAGAGGGAGAATATTGGGTAATTCAAAGCAACCATAGTGGCCATATGCCACCTTCCCTTTCCACACAGAGCGGGTAGTACTGGTACTGTGTTCCTTCCTTACTACCAGATGTACTCTTTGAGCTTACAGGTAGCCAAGATTAATTTATAATATTTTTACAACAGCCTAAAGATCTATAAACTCACTTTTGACTTGCGAGTCTGGCACTGCTTTCTGAAGAGGTTCTGGGTCTTTAAGAACAGGAAAGTCTTATTTAGCTATAGTCTTAGGTTAACTGTATTCTTTAGGCTTGGATTGAAAAGGCATTAAAGTCAACTGGAATCCATTCCTTGTCCTCCTTGGGAGCCAGTCAAGCCCTTGGTGTGTTATGTATTCCACTGAACCACCTCAATTTTTGGCATGCAAAAATCTCCTGGAATACTTATTACGATGCATAGCATAGAAAGGATCACGCACAGGCAGAGAGGTTCATGAGATAAACCATTTATCCTCTTTCACTGCTTCACTTTCCTATTTCCATAAACCCGTCTTCTGTTTCCTTTCAATACTATTATGCAAACCACCAAAGTTATTACAAAGAGCATTCTCTTTAGCAATTTTAAGAGAGAAAATGCTTTTCTATATTAGATTAAAGCATGTGTTTTGATTTTTACTGTAAAGCGTGGATGTATAAAGCCTGAGATCAATCAGCCACCAAACAACATCATAGTTTTACATGTAAAAGAGCCTAAGCACTGAGAGATCCCACTAAAGGCAACATCTGCCTTGGTAGTGTGTCCTACAAATGCAACTGCCCCTAGAAAAAATGCATTGCAAAACAACAGCAGAAAAAAGAATTTCTGCATATAAAGCATTCTTCTCTTTGATGTTTTTAAATCCTTTACATGTATCTGTATCAGCTTTCTTCCCCAGTTTTAGTGTCATCTCATAAAGTAAAAGTTATCTTTACCGTTTTTTTCTAGATTTACTTCCTTTTCATGTCAAAAGTTAGGTCCTACCAAAATGCTGCCCACAGCAACTGAGGAAAGTGCCTGTCATTCTGCACACCTGAGGAACCTTCAAAGAAGAGAAAGGCTATTGATAATCTGCACTGGAGATTAAATAGCTGTTTGTGACTAGCTGCATCATAGAGTCATGTTTCTGTAGCATGAACCATCGTTCAAAGTAAATACGACCAGCAAACAAGTCAGAACATGGCAGAATAAAGCCAGCAAACCAGAGTATTAATGTTCAATCACAACCTTTGCTCATTCTGGAATGCAGTGGCACTGTCTGTTACTGTTACAGAAATCAGCTATTGACTGGTGCAATAATGTCATTGTCGCAGGTTCCACCTAGGCTCGCTTCCGTGTGTAAGTACATGGCGCAATAAAGGTTGTTCATGACAACAGTAAAGCACAAAACAAAAGGTTTGTCTCAATCTGAAGTAAGGTTCAAGTCATCTTTTTCTAGGCATCTGAAAATTAGTTAAGACCAAGCTAATTAGCCTTCTCTGTCTTAAGAGCATCCTCTGGGGAGAAGATTAAGGAGAATGTGGACCTACTGTTCAATGGGACAGAAGACTTAATGACAAGACACATGGAAAGACTGTCTTGTTTTGGACTAGCACGTTTGAGCTCAGCCCTGCATGGCCTTTAAGCCTGTTAGCAGAGTCTGTGGGAATGACACACTAGCCTCAAGAGGAAGACTGGGTTAGGAACTACTTAAGCAAATTCATCCTATACAGGTCCATGAGTCCAAAAGAGCTATATCTGAAAGTGCTAAGAGCTGGCTGGTGCAATTGCAAGAGAGCTTTCTTTGCTGGAAAAAAAAAAAGGCAAATGTCACTGTCTTTTTCAAGAAGAGCATGTAGGAGGACACAGGTAGCTACAGGCTGGTCAGCCTTGCCTCAGTCCCTGGAAAGATTATGGAGCACATCTTTTGCGGAACCATTTTTGAGTGCATGAAACGCAAAAAAAGGTAACTGGGTTCTAGCAATGGTAAATCACACCTCACTAACTTAACTGTTTTTCAGGATGACATGGCTCCATGGAAAAGGGGAAAGTAGGAGGTGCTTCACACCTTGACTTCAGCGAGGACAGTACTATTTACTATATGATTTTTGCCTTTTTTTTCAGTCATCCTGTGCTTGCTGTAACCTTTCAAAGATGATAGGCAGTTCTCTTGCAATGATATCAGACAGCTCTCTCATCGTGCTCAGATACAGCTGATCTGGTCCCATAGACCCCTTTCCCAATGCGGGTGGCCATTTCTTTCCATTAAATACAAATGAAGATGAAGCTGACTAGCTTAGACATGGGCAATCCCTTTTTAGATGCTTAATTTACAGAACAGAAATATCACTTTTAGAACAAGGCAGAAAGCTTCAATAAAATAGAGGCACAGTGAGCACAGTATTGTAGACTCAATGACAGTAGAAAATTAGTGTTTAGTGGGATACATTTCCCTAGATCTTATTATCCTTGGAAAAAGTTTTTACTTTCTTTCCTATCTCCTGTCTCAAGATAGGAGAACTCAGTGGTGGCATGGGCTTAACCAAAGCAGTAATATATTTGAAACACATAATAGATAATTATATTTGCATATATGCATGTTATATATACAATTCACCATATATGGAAACATACATTTTTGTTGTGTGCTTAACAAAACAATCTATATAGTATAAAATAATCTTCTGCACTCTTTCTCTAAGTAAAGTTTTAAGAATCAGGCATTCCCTGACTAACATGACTGAATTCCCATTTAAATAAAAAAGAATTCCATTGGATGCAAGACATTTTAAGTGAGAAGATCCTGATTCTGAAGTTTTCATTCCTCTTGTTGCTCCCTCGAGTCTGATTTTACTGATTTTGAGGTCTGTTGTAAATCAGCATCCATTTCCCCAAAGAACCCTGTGGTGAGGCTGACTGACTGGGAGAAATTGTGGGAGATATTCAGTCTGTGTGGTTTGAGCAGACTATTAAGGTTTGGATTTTAGTTAAGTTGGTAAATTGCATGGGTTGTTTTTTAATTAAAATATATATTCAAGGTTAATTTGGGGAAGGAAGGAGAGCTGTTTTGTACCAACAGTGTGGTTTAGACTTTAAGAGGCTTTCTTAAGATCTGTATTGCCTTCTGGTAGCGTCTGTTGCTTTCCACTGAATGTCGAGAGTTTCTTGAATGCCTTTGCTCATTATTTAGGGGTTTCAACCATGTGTTGAAAGCTAGGTAGGATAAACCAAGCCCTACAAGATTATGTGGCCGAGTACTGATTTTCTGAGCTATGGAGTTCTTAGACAGGGTGGGTATGACTGCATCAGGTTAAGAGCAGCAGTAAATATCCCGCAGAGAACAACTATGAATAACTAGAAAAAAACTGATGTCTCAGTCTATTATCCTGTGTAACCTGTTCATGCCATTTTACTGCATTTGCTTTGTTATTTTTAAAAGGAACATCAGGGAGGATGCTGGTGAACACTCCTGACCTATTTGATGGCCTATTTGATGGCCTTGGTCCCACATGATATGTGCATATTCTGAAGAACCACCCTTATCTGCGGCACCTTCACCTGAGGTATCAAGCATTTCTTCAATGTCTTCTGGTCACATAATTTCGGGAAACATTTTATTCCTTTTATCAAACTCATCTATACGGAAGATACAACAATTAGTTTACTTATGAGTATGAAATGGCAGAAAGTATGCCAGATAATTATTTGGAGAGCTGATTCTACCATAACTAATTGTTCATAAGTGATGAGCACATATTTTTAAAAGCGTCGTTACTTGTTCATCAAATGAGTCTTTTTTTGGATTGAATGAACCATGTGCATGTTTGTATTACATTTTCAGTAAATCCTACTACTTACATGGGAACTGAAATACTTGTAAGACTGTCAAGAGATGTGCTATGTTTTGCTTTGAATATCCAAACTGGACCATTGCCCAGACCACTAAAGGCTTTCTAGATTTGGGCAACATTTTCTCCATAATCTCTCCCTGTATTTCCCTGACACTAGTAGAATATGTGACTGAAGTATCAAAAAGTACAAATCATTTGCAAGGTATTTAGAGCCAAAAAAGAGAAGTATTCTAAATAAAACTTAGAAAGAAATAACCATTCTTATAGCTTTTTTCTAGTGCAGTTTTGCAGACTTTGCATCCTGCATTGCTGTTTTTATCTGATAGGACAGTTTCTAATTGATAATATTTTACATATTAAGTTTAGTTTGTTCAGAAGAAGCTTTGGGCACACATGTAAGAAGCTGGACATGAATTTGTACTGCAACTCTGTATTTTCAAACAAACCATCTATATAGACTGTAGATCTTCAGCTGGTGCAAATCAGTGCAGCACTACTGCAATCATCTTCACCAGCAGCTGGGACTCTGGCATGGATAAAGCCTTTCTTCTTGAATTAATAGTCCTTCTTGTCAACATCTCCCTTCCAGGCAATCCTTCTCAAGAGCACTGATGATGGCTGCTCACATATTTTGTGACTACAGAATTAGATTAATAATGACAGGCCACACAGTCACCATATTTCTTTCATTATTTATGTCTTCTTTTTGCTGCAAGGAACAGGTGAACTCACATCCCAGTTTCATGTTTCACCCATTTTCTCATCTAAAGTAGCAAACCAGGCAATTCTTAATCCTTCTGAGAAGCCTGAAAATCACAATTATGCAGGTTGGAAAATAGAAATAATGCAGTTTAGAAAGCAGGAAAAGCTTTCTCTCAGGATGGCTATGGAAATACTGGAATAGACTCCCTGTACAGATTAGAGTCTTCTTGGTGAAGGTCCTTAATAACAGGAAGTATAATCCCCACCAGAAGAAAAGCAGCTATAGTGAATCATACCTCTTGGCAGGGTGATGGAGTAGCTGATGTCTCTGATTCAGAATAATAAGCTGGGAAGGCCCTTAAAACATCATCTGATTCAGTAGTCCCAGTTATCCTTCAGCGCATGCTGCTACTATGTCTCCTTCCTACGTGCTATGTCAAACCATTTGTTCATTTTGCAATATCACATCTAGTCCTTATATATTATCAGCTGTTAATCCATGCAAATCTGTGATCACTAATTTATCATCATAGAACCATAGAATGCTTAAGGTTGGAAGGGACCTCTAGAGATCATCTAGTCCAACCCCCCTGCACACGCAGGGTCACCTACAGCAGGTGGCTCAGGACTGCGTCCAAGCGGGTTTGGAAGATCTCC
>VZSV01000006.1:3465011-3515495 GCA_013398735.1 Nothocercus julius
TGCCTCCCTTGAGGTACTTGTAGACACTGCTCAGGTCTCCTCTCAGCCTTCTCTTCTCCAGGCTGAACAGGCCCAGCTCTCTCAGCCTTTCCTCACAGGGCAGATGTTCCAGGCCCCTGATCATCCTCGTAGCCCTGCGCTGGACTCTCTCCAGTAGTTCCACATCTTCACCATAAACCAGAATGAGAGAAGGACCAGAAAGCACCAAATTTATCAGACAAAAGACAAGAATCCAAAGCAGAATTCCCAATATAGTGTTAGCTGTGCGTGTGGTCACAAATATTGTATGAGAGAGTAAATGAGTCAGGCTCCTTCTGAGGAGTTTATATGTAGGTATCTATGCACAGTTCTGATTTGTATAAATTGTTAAAGCAAACAACATATTACCCTTATGCATGCTTTCATCATAGTCATTTTCTGACGTCAGGTGCTTTTAACACAAATAAACACTGCATTGTGCTGCATATTTTAAAACATTGTTTAGGAAACATACAAACTGGAATTAGCTATCAAAAAATCAACATCTTTTGCTATGTTAATCTCATGTTGCTATCTCTGAATGAAAGTATGTATCAGTGCATTTGTAATCAGGAGCTCAGGGATTCCCATTTTCCTCTGCATCTTCTATAAATGCTATTTTGTACTTCTCTTTTATTGCTCAGCCTTCCTGAGAAGCCCAAAAGAAAAGTTTGTTCCTTGTTAAAAAGCTGGAATTCACATTTATTTTCAAAAGTGGAACTTGATATTCCCACTACTCTTCCACAAAGCCATATTATTATTTACTAATTCCCTCCTAGTCTTGTTTCTGGGTTGTAGAGATGGATTAGAAGGTGCAAAAGATAAAAATGTAATCAAGATGTACTCCAGGGAAAGTTCCTTGCAAAAAAAACCCCATACTCTAAGCATATATCTATCTTGGAAATAATTACTTTGAAGCTCAGCCATACAAACAGCATAGGAGTGTTGACTTTAACATGAGTCAATTAACCAGTCAACTACATAGGAAAGGAGCTTACCTGGAGATGGACACAGTCAGCTCATTTGAGAAGAAATCCGAGGAGTAATCCAGTGTCTCTACTGAGTACATGACTCGGAAGCCAGGGCCCACAATCAGAACAGGGAAAAAGGCAAATGAACTCTGCAAGCACGGCCCCTTTGACCTTGAGTGTATGCTCACTGCTTTATCCAAAAAAAAAAAAAAAAAAAAAAAAAAATTCTTTCTTTCCTAGACACAGTTTTAACATATGTTGAAAAGAATAGCTGCCTCAGACCAGTTATCAAGATTAGAACTCCCCAAATTTTCCATTCAAAACATTTATAAAAACAAGAGGCCTTTCCTCCAAAATGGAAAAAAAGGCTTTTGCAATCTTCTAATTTTTTAGCATTTTTTCTTTTCCCCTTTCTTCCTTTTCCTTGTCTTTCCTCAACAAAGAAGTCTATAAAGCCAAAGAAAGAAGGAAAATGGGAAGGAAGTAAAAATGGGGAAAGGAAAGAAATATATGACAGAAGATACATCACTGAAAATTTGTTTCAAAATTTTCCATAAAGCAAAGAAATACTGAACAGCTCTCATCAGAATAGGTTTCTTTTACCTTACTATAAATTGGAATATCTCATTCCCCAATGAAACCACTTACATCAACCTACCAAAACTCCAACAGAGCAATTAGCCTGCAAAGGAAAGACCAGGTAGAAATTCAAGACTGTGAAGCAGAGTGCTTCCAGTAGTCTGGCATTAGCAGCACGACCTGCTGGCTTTGGCTATATTCAAAGTTCAAGCCCACATCCTTAAAAGTAGTTAGTGTGCTTAATATGAGTTAGTGGAAATGAGGCACCTACATAATGGCCAGTCACCTAAATATCTTTGCAGATTGAGGTTTTGTTTTAGTGAAAGACACTGCAGAGCAATTTTTCTCACAGGATTCAGGATTCACCACAACAGAAGCTACATAAATTCTCACAGAAGTCCCACAGCCAAACAGCTTTATTTGGAAATGATCACGTTCACAGCAGGAGTAACTTTTCTGACCAAATGTGTACATTTTCTCTTGATTCACAGGGAAGCGTTTACAAGAACCCGGAGATGTGGAAAGATCTTTGTCATGTTGTGTGTTTTCCTAATAGGAAGCTTGTCCACAAACACGGTCTTCAAATAAAAAAAAAAGTGTGACTCAAGGAAAATGGCATCCAGAGCGAAACACAAAGCGAGCTGACAGCATTGTGAACCCACAACAGGCCGCAAGAAGATCTGTCTGCCAGCAGAGCCAGCAGCGGCGTCAGCCAAAGAAGTCAGCCACAAATCCAGACACGGCTGCTGGAAAAACACATTCCAGGTCCTACAGAGAGCTGCCAAGTCCACCTCATGATTATAGCCATGGACATTGGAGAACCCAGAGGAAGAAGGCGAAAAGGAATAGGATCAACATTACCCACATCAGGAACAGGCAGTGCCAAGACAACATTGAAATTACTGGTAAGCTCCAGTTTGCTTTGTTCCTGCATTACTTTAATACAGATTCTAGCTATAGGCTTTCAAAGCTTAAAGGAGATTTTGTCATTTTTGGCAAGAAACCCAGCTTTCTTAGTAAGCATGATAATGGCCTTACATTACACGGCCTTTTAGCCCAAAGGATTCCAAAGCATTTTACAAACTTAAACTGATATACAGCCAATGTACACAGCAACCTCTTTATCCACCACTGAAATGCACTCAGCCTCTAGGACAACCTGTGATAAATGCCTAGCAACACACAGGAGCTATCTACAGTATTCCAGACTATGACATGACGAATGCTTTATGCTACTGCATGTGAGTGAGAAGATGGAATATAATTATGCCACCAATAATTCAATCACACACAACAGTAACTCTTACTTCTTCAGCTGTATACTTTCGCTTAAACTCCTACCACAGTGCCTTGAAATGTTACAGTTTGGTTATAATATTTATTTTCCTAAACCTTCTTAGTAGTGTCCTGGGCTATGTGGTAGAATGCTTCTTCCCTTCTGACTGGTCCATCTACTGAAACCATACCAACACCTCCTCCAAGTAAGTGTTTCACCAAGGTTTTCCAACAAGATCTAACTTCTTTTTGGGAAAAAATAAAATAACAAGGCCAGGAAAATTCTGAAATTCTGGATGAAATCTTGCAGATCTCTCCCCTTTCAGTTATTTGCTGCACAGTGACAATTTTCCATATATAATGCTTTCATTTGCTTTCTGAAATGGATAACCATTGCTGGGGTTTGTCTCCTTCATAAAACAAAAAACACCCCATTAGCAGCAAGAATGCTTTAGGTTCAGCAACTACCTGTCCACAACCACAAATCACTATCTCAGCCACAACTCACTTCCTTACCTAACTCTACAATGAAGAGATTGGGTTCAGTCTATAATCTTCATTAAGTCACATAACTCTAATGGTCTTTACACAGTCAGTAGAACACCCAGTGATAAACACTACAAACAAAACAAAAAAGAAAAACAGATAAAAAATCTGAAAAAGACTGTGCAAGTATATATGGAGATTGTGGCTTTTATGTTAAAAGTGCAACAATCTAAACAATCTAAAAAAAAAGTCATGTCATGCAATATCGTCTGTGACAATCATTTTCAAAACAGTACCAGAATGTTATAGATCCTGAACATTATGGCACTGAACAACATTATCAACATGAACAGAAGAAAAGTTTGAAGACTTTTAAATGACTACGTACTAGCAGTGAGGAAACAGTGCTTTTGAACAAGAAGTGGTTGCAAAGACAAGATATATCAATAAATAAAACCAAGCATACTTTTAAATTTCACTTCCAAGTTACTTTCTAATTTCATCTGCTTTCAGCACAAGTATCTCATTTTCCTATTACCCTAATTATTTTCTCTGGTAACATGGCTGACTTGTGAGAGATTTAAACACCAATGGAAAGGTCTTTTAACTTTCCTGAATTCCTCATTAAAACACTGGTGTGATTTTCTGCATTCACCCCTGATGAGAGTAGCGGTGAAAATTTCAGTCCAGATGATCTGACTCTTATTCACACTGCATGAAATTCTGGCTCATTTGGAGTCACCTTTGGGTTTGCCTTGAATAATCATTGTAGGAAGGACAAAGTCAGATCTTTTTATTTTAAGCTTTTGAAAACAGTCTGTATCTTTAAAATGTAAGGTGTTTCAAGTTATATATGAGTAACACAACTTAGCCTGACTCAGGAACCATCATCATAGTACTCATCACACAGTCCCATCCATTTCAGAATGTGTCACAAAGTACTATGTGATACATCTAAGGACAGAAGAGCCAGGTCTTGATAACTTAGTTAACACATTACCACTCCACAAGGAACAGGTACAAAATCTTCTGTATCTTGCATAAATGATAAAAAATATGACAAAATTCAGTCCATATTTGCCTCTCTGTATTCTTTGTAAATCAGGTATATGCGATCCTTGAGAAACTGTTTTCAAAAACTCACACCTCAAGAAACTTTATTTAAAGTTCTTTATTGTATTTTTAACTACATCTATCTAGTAAAAGCAAGCAGATATAATAAAATTTAGCTTGTCAGTCTCAAGTTAGGGTGAGCTTTAGTGCTTTCATTTTTCTTACAAAGTTTGTCTTATTCAAAAGGCTGGGAGTATGTACTAAAATTAGATCACACAGTCTGACTTCCTGGATCTTGAAATTTCATCCAGTTACTGCAGCTCCTGTGTTGAGCTCAGTAGGTTGTGGTTGGCTAAGGCAATTGCACGTGGCACCCAATAATGTAACCCAGTATACAGCTCTAGTGTCTGGGGCCTGGTCTGGTTTGAAGATGTGCAGAGACAGAAACTCTAACATTCCTCTTTGTAGTATTTTCCAAAGGCTAGGCTAATCTTTCCCCTGTTAAAAACTTGTGTCTTGTTTCCAGTATGACTTTGGCTGAGTTTCAGGCCATTGGTTTTCACTATTCCTTGGATACACCTGTTCATGAGCGTGCATATAGACATCCAGCCTTGACCTTCCTATCCTGAGCTCCCACAGATCTGAATAGGCAGAACTGCAGACTAGCTGTTACGTGCTAAAAAGAAAAAAGTCAAGCCAGAGAAGAGATTGCAATACAAAAAAATATTTTCAAGACAACAGCTTTTAGCCTTTCCTCAAAAAAAACATAGCCTTTCCTCGAACTTCTCACAGCCAGCTCCTTGCTGGAGAGCCCCCACCACAGAATTCCTACCACTGTGGCTAGTGATGAAAATGCTTTTCCTTTTCCAATCATCTCTTGTCAAGGGGATCCCAGCTTAGTCCTAAGTTTGTCATATTTCTAGAGAAATCTACAATGCGAATGTCTTCCATCAATCTCTTCTTTGTTGAACTGCTACTCTCATCTGAGGCGGCTGCAGAAAATCACACCAGCATTTTAACAGGGAATTCAGGGAAGTTAAAAGACCTTTGGTGTTTAAATCTCTCACAAACAGCAGGCTGCAGCTGTACTCTCTGCTGCCTATGGATAAATGTATTATTTCAGAACATGGCCAAGACCTCCTTGAAGGAGGTCCTGCAGAAGTGGAGCCAACAAGTGATTATGAAAGGCAGCCTAAAGAACATTTGACACTGTTTTCTGCCTACGCTTAACAAGCACCTCGTAGTTCAGGCTGCAGTTTGCACGATTTTGGCTTTTAGAAAATATGAAACACCTTGGTAGATGGATTTTACTTCTAGGAGATTCCATTTGAGGCACTGAACCCACCCAGTTTTATTACTTACACGTTCAAAAGGTTGGGAAAAGCTTCAAAGTTGCATCTGAAGAATTCATGAATTTATCCTAAAAAAATACCTGCAACTCTGGCATCCATGCACTTTTTTTTAAACATAAACACAGAAAAAATCTAGCCTTCAAAAAAAAACTGACCACACTTCTTTTCTTAAGTGAAAATCAATGAATATCATTAATTATCTTGTATTTCATTTTCTTTGAATAAACAAGCCTTTATTTACTACTTCTTGAGATAGCATCCACGTCATACACAGCCCTAGTGTGCAATTTGATTCAGTCGCTGGGATGGAAGGACCAGCTGGCTACTGAGAGCATGTGAATCAAATACAAGCAGGAAGCAGGAGCTGCCGACAGGGCAGGCAAACTTTTAAGAACATGAAAGTGAAAAGAAAAAGAAGATTATCTACCATTTCTGCAGAGCAGCTGGGACCATGGCCAGCAATACACCTCTTTCTGAGGACTGGTGACTGATTACCTTCCTCACCACCCTTTTCTCAGGATTTTAATACGACACTCAGGATTTTATCTGCAAAGGGCCTGAGCAAGTGATGATAAGCTTATAAGGTATGTGGTCATCCATCGCAAATCCACAGCACTGAACAGCAACTGATGCTCTCCATACTGTGCCTAGTATACGAACAATATATTCAATTGGGGACCACACTGCGAAGTCAACAGAAAATGCTACAAACTATATTTTATGCCCCACCAATTTGGCATTTTAACTTTGGGCAAAATAGTGTAAATAGTCTTAAAAGTTAGAGCACAATTCTAGCTTCCCACATGTAACCCTCATTTACTTGGCTACAGATTCACACATCAAGGTCCATGAAAGTTGTGCTTGTTTCTATACAGCAGCCCAGGTTCGAATGGAGGGTTGGAAACTGCCTGTTATTACTGGGAAATAGGCCACTCTTCTTTGGAAGAATGAGAGAAGAAGTGACTCCGTGGTTCCCATTTCCTAGCAGTGATGAGGCTATTGCATAAAAGTTGGGCAATAAACATATTTTTGAAGTGGTTCTGACTATTGTGTTTTTCTTCTGACTAGTATGGGCTTATGCCAGGTGTTATCTGGGCCTTCTTCCAGGACTGGTTCACTAGAGGTGGAGCACCAAGTCTGACAATCCCCAAATGATTTGGAGGTGACATACCTTGACAGAAAGTATATATGAAGGATGGAGATTCTAAGGATTTCACTTGAGGATTTTAACATCTTAATCTTTTTATTGATCTGGGCCACTGCACTGTATGATCCCTGCTGGTGTATTGATTGCCTTTAGACAGAATGTAGTTGCTAACTGATTCGTGTTTTCTGAGCCATTCTCATGCATAGCCATTTTTCTCTGTGGCTACAGGGATGATCAGGGGCCTGGAACATCTGCCCTATGAGGAAAGGCTGAGAGAGCTGGGCCTGTTCAGCCTGGAGAAGAGAAGGCTGAGAGGGGACCTGATCAGTGTCTACAAGGACCTCAAGGGAGGCAGTGAGGAGGATGGGGCGGCCTCTTCTCAGTGGTGGCCACTGATAGGACTAGAGGAAATGGCCACAAACTGAAGCACCAAAAGTTCCACAGGAACTTAAGGAAAAATTTCTTGACAGTGAGGGTGCCAGAGCCCTGGCACAGGCTGCCCAGAGAGGCTGTGCAGGCTCCTTCTCTGGAGATCTTCCAAACCCGCCTGGCTGCCACCCTGTGCCCCGTGCTCTGGGTGTCCCTGCTGGAGCAGGGGGGTTGGGCTAGGTGATCTCCAGGGGTCCCTTCCAACCTCAACCATTCTGTGATTCTGTGATTACTAGTTTGGCCAGAGGAATTCTGGGTGCCAGTGCCTCAGATGAACAGGAAGGAACAGCCTGCTTTGGCACCTCAGGGAAAAAAAAAATGACATTTAGCTATGGGAAGAGATCAACAGAGATATGGAAGCAAGGCACAAAAGCAAGTCATCCAGAGGAAGACAGAAGAAAACAGGAAGAATGGGAAATGTAGCATGAACGACAGAAGGATCATAGTAAGCTTCCACAGAAACTTGAAGTAAGAAGTGAGATCAGAAGTAACCAGAAGATGCTTTTGAGATGACTGAGAGAACCACCACTGCAGAGGACAACGGGTCTGGAAAAGCCATCTAAAGTATGAGTAACCAGACTGGGCTGTGGAGGCCTCAGGCATTTCTTCAGGAATGGAGATGCTTGACTTCATCCCAACAAGGAGTTCTGAGGCTAGAAAAGAGAATGGCAACAATATATAGCTTGCGGTCCTGCAGGATATCTAGCTGCCTCTAAGAGATTTGAACTCGGGTGGCAGATATCCAGTGAGTCAGACACTTCAGGGACATGCAGAGATCTAGACTACTATTAAGGGGAATTCCACACCAAGCAAAGTCAGTGAGTCTGATGATGTGAAGAAAGAATTCGACCTCACCTACATGTAAAGAAAACAGTAACATGACATTTTGCTAAGCCACTCAGTTCTCCAATATTGCAACATTCCTTGTCCTCTGGTGTCTGGTCTCAGGTAGTAAGTCTAGTTCAAAGAAATAAAGGTGGAGAACAAACTCACTTGGCATTTACTACTGTGTTTCTCAAAAATATGCACTGCTAAACAAGAATGAAGAATTTCAACAAAATTAGTATGCCAATTAACCTGGATAAGAGATTAGGGTAACACTACCTAGGCAAATCAGGGTCTGTTTTTTCCCTATCATGATATTGTAAGGACTATGTTTTTCAGGGCCTGGTTTAGTTTTCACGTGTCCAGTGCTGACAAAGCTGCTCCAAAGATACTTAGGTTAGCCTATGTACAGGCAAGCTGCAGATCATTTTAAATCATCATTCTGGAATTCAAATACAAGATCAGCAATTGGTAATTCAAAGCAGCTTTAATATCTTCTACCCTCAATCATCCCAACCCTCTTTACAAGCTGTTTTTTCACTAGTTGACAATGCATCTCAGTGCTAAATTCTTCCCAAGACTAAAAGAGCCTACCCTGAATATATTTATCACAATAACTTCTCTTTCTACGGACCAAAGTTTTATTATTTGACTTTTTTTTATTATTATTCCTGGCCCTTTCTCATGGAGAAGGCTGGCGAGAGGTTATAATGAGAGCCCCTGCACAAACCTACTGCCAGATTTATCCCCATCTAATGTAACTCTATGGACTTCAGGCAAGTCCTATGAAGAGTGAATGTGGCACCCAAAATACCCCCTGGATTTCCAAAAATAATAGTTGCAGAATGAAAACATATTTAGCTGATCAGGTTGTTTGAGATTTCACCCTTCTGCTCTGGTTTCCTTGGAAGTGTTACGAAACATATTACAGTTGAAAATAAACTGAAACGACTGTTAGGCTCTGGTAGTAGAAATTAAAAGCAACTGAGCATATCTTCCAAAATAATGTCAATAATTTATGAAGCAAGTTAGGTCAAGTATGCTTGATGATTCTCAGTTGGGGTGCTAAGACTGTTATTTATTACATTATTTGCAACGAGTTCATAGCTTTCCTCATTCTCTCTTCTTTATTTACTTTTCCACCTGATGTATCCCAGGATATGTAGTGTTTTCAAGTTTGGAGATGAGATGGAAATGTCCTTTTTTAAAAATGTTTCTTTTTTTGTGCGTGTATGCAATGCCTAAAACGGGACTGTAATGGAAATTATGGTTGAAATATTCTCTACAGAAAAAGGTCAACCTAAGTAGGAAAGAAGAATGATCTCATCTTTCTGACAGTTCAGATACAAGGAATTCTTAGCACCAGTAAGTTATGTCATCTGTTAAATTCACATAAGCAAAATGCCTCTGTACAATTTGCATTGTTACAAGATTTATAGGACAGGGTAAATACTCTATACAGGGTTGCTTGTATCTATTCTTATCTTTAGATAAACCAGCCGGGAATTAAACCAGGCATGGCTTTCTGGTCTCTCCCCAGAGATCTGAACTGGGCCACGTTAAAGAACACAGCAAACATGAATTTCTCTTTGGACAAAATGACACAGAAAGTTATCCTCAGTATCTGAGCGAGACACCATCCATCCTGACCTTGGCTGTATCTTCATATTTTACACACCATTACTGTCATAGTAACAGACAGAGCCAACAATAATTTGCTCATACAATTTACAATATATTGTCTTCTAGTCACACGGAGAGTTCTTTAACCATCAGCAGATGTGTTGCTTGTACTAGCTATATTTGAACAAAGCAGGATCTATTCAGTCCTAAAGTCCCTATGGCTGCTTGGCTCTGTCTTTAGCTCAATGCATAGCTAATTTCGTGCTCTAATTAATTACAGCATGGCTGAGGATTTTCAGATTTAGCTCACAACCTGCTGCCTAAAACTTATTCATCTCTTCCTCTCCTGGAATGTGCATTTTAGCCATCCACTCTTTGCGAGGCTAATCAGCAACTAATATTGTAGCTGATTTGTGATGTTTAGTCATTTGAATTGTTTGTAAGTAAAAATCATCTAAAGTTTCTTTCACCACAGCCCCATAAAGAGTTAAGGTCAGTCTTTAAATGCTCAATACTTGTGCTTCACTATAAAGTCACAGATCTTTTACAGATCTGTATATTCATATTAGTATCACTAAAAAGAAACCAAGGTAAGTAAAATAAAGCATAACTGCCATCTCACATGAAAGACAGAAGGTCTGCAGGGATTACTGATGAGTCGGTAGGGATTTCCCTCTGGTGTCAAACGCAGTAAGAAAGAGGACATTGGAGGGGAAAAGAGGCAGTGCCTTGGTTCCAGGTTTAACTTACTGATGCAATAATATAAATGTATCCAGCAGATAGTGCAATAAAGAACACAGCTATTTTTACTGGGCGTAGAGGCATCCTGACCCGTCAAAAGCCCTTAACTAGGATCAACAAATAACTTAAACCATGAATGCTAGTCCATTTGGGCAGAAAATCTGTCTGGCTTCAGAGAGATTAGTAGGATAAGAGCTACAACTGCTACTTTTTACATCTTGTCTTTATGGCCAAAGAATTGCCTTCCCAGAAATTTCCCTGAGCAGCTCTTGCTTGGTGAATGAACACGTTCAGTTTCCTAGCTATAATTCAAACATGGTTACTCTGAATGGAGTGCGCAGATGACATAATATACATCCCAGGAGGAGAGTTTTCTCCAACAGCATCCAGGATGTGGTTCATGTCATCTAGTATCAACTGTGTAAATCACTCAACCAGCTTAAGGTGGTATGTGCAGGATCGTTTTCTAATTGAGAGAGGAGCAAATACTTGGAGAGCATAACAGAAACACCAATGCCTACTTTTGGATGGCATAAATCAACCTTTGGAACTGTCCAATTTTCAACCTGTCACATGTAAAAGGAGATTAGGCAACTGTTTTCAGTTAGAAGTCCAACTCTTATATAGTTAGTTAAGAGGTAAAATTTGGACCACCATCCTTAAGCAGGGAGGGATATGTCGTACTGCACCCTTTGCAAAACAATTAAATGTCCATCACTATCCAACAGCAGATTTTATTGTAAAATTCCTTGGCATTCTTTGCTCATCATTTATGGTGAAAAAATACAGATAATATTATCTGTTAGTCTACAGAGGGCTTTAAGGCAATATCCGCCGAAAGTTTGAAATGTTGAAATGCTGAAAGTGCAACTTTCCAGCAGGATGAATAGATAGACAGAGGCAGACATATACAAGTCAGATGGCAGAGCTGAACAAGCACTGGCTTTCAGTCACAGCAAGCACACATAGCACTACGTCTGTAGGCAGGCATTCATATTTTTTTGTTTTCTAATTAACTAATCAATTCTCCATTTAGCACATCCTTTCTCCACATACAGTGTCTTAACCAAACATAAGCCCTAAATTCCCCCAGTTCTTTTCATTCTTTTATCAACCACAGTCTATCACTGATACTCATTTCTGGAATTACACTGGCGAAATACATTTCTCTGAAGAATTATCCTGCACATTTCCCCAGCACTATGGCAACAGAAATTTAGAGAGCATATTAATTGCTGACTCAGTATATGCCAACAGACGTCAGCTCACCCATTACCAAAATGTATTCAGTTCTTTCATCAGTAAGATTGAACAGTTGTTGAAAATCTGCCTGAGATTATTCCCATTTATTCTGGGCTATTGCTATCATTCCAATAATCTACAATTTGCTTTTTTTTATTTTTATTTTTACATTTTAATATCAACATTTTAGAGTAAAATTTTTAGAATAATAATAAGCACAAAGTTTTTTTTAACTCATGCAAATATTAATTGAAAACATCTCCCACATTTGACAGTCCTTAAAACATACTTGGTAGCAAAAGAATATGAATGAAAAAGGAAACAGTTCAGAATGTTGCAATGCATTTTGCATTTTTTTACTAAGGTCTCCTTTATTTTTCAGAGTAAGAATGAAAAGGAGAGGAAGAACACAAGTCTGAAATAGCAAGGGTTGATTTCATATTTTCCTTGGCCTGTTTGCCCCTACTTCTAGCACTAATTCCTTGCATGTTTTACACAATGTACAACCTTACTTTTTTAATACCTTCATCCTGTCACTTATTTCCCTTTTTAATATCTATAATATTCTCCCTGCCCCAGCTATTAAACCCACCATGGTAGCACAATGAAAAATGTAATCTTTATAAAGCTTGTTGCCTATTTTGAGAGTGTGGCTCCATGGCCTGAATGTTTTCTTTTTAAGCCTGACATAGTCCAGCCTGCAAGGGAATCATACGGCTCTACAGAAATGCTTTTATGCTCATTAGAAAAAAAATAAAAAATAAAAAAAGAGATTTTAGCATCAGACTCCCCTCTTCTTCTTACTGCTTTGATAGGAGATAATATTTCTCTAAGATGATCCCCAACTGCTTTCTTGGCCTCTCAAGCCCATTGCCAGATAATATATAACCCCCCAAAAGCCTTAACTTTGCTGGAAGTTCTTGCAAGAGTCTGGATGAGGGAACACCGCATCCTAGAAAAAGGGTGGCTTTGCACTTCCTCCCCCGGGTGTCCTTTTTGCTCCTCAGACAAAGTAGAGTATCCGCAGTGTAGCTTTCATTTCTTTCTCTTTGCTTTGCCCTTTCTGCTGTCCTGATTTGTCTCAGACCTCTTGCCCCTTTTGTAAAAACCAGGTGAGCTTGCTTTAAAGTTAGGAGTTGGTCTAATTACTGCAGATCCTTGTGCTGCCTCTCTTTAAGGATCACAATGACTGAACTGTCAAACGCTGGCAATGTTTCCCTGGGAGCTTTTGTTCTTATATAATAATATCCATCTTAGTTGTGACAATTATGAAATGAAGACCTTACCCTCTTTCTGAGCTGGTTTTGCTTAGTTCCAACGTGCCTCCAAATTTTCTGAACTTCAGGGTAGTAATTGTCATCAGAATAGATAATTTTGTTCTTATGCAGCTCTTCATTGTTCTTCCAGGCTGCCTGTAAAAAATTATGGCCGAGTTTGATAATTCTGGAAACAGAAAACTACATATGTTAGCTGGATCTTTGGATTTTTGTGCTTTTGCCATATAAACTTTTTATATAATACTACCAAAATGCAAGGATTGTGTAAGTGACAGAGGCAACAATCCCACATTTTTATTAATTTCTGCGTTTTTGAGAATGCCATAAATCCTGTCAGTGCTTCTCCTTTGAGCATTTTCTAAATCACCACATTTTGCTCTTCAGAGCCTCTTTTGTTTTACCAGGAAAAATGAGATGTGTCTTCCCTGCAAAAGGTTAATCAATAAAATCTTTGCAGCCTCTTCTCGTCTGGTCAGTCCCACTTTAATTTCAGTAATAGCGCTAGTCAGCTCGCTAAGACAGGCTGCTTAATCTTTCTGAGGTATTCGGAGTTAGTTTTCCCATTCATTTAGTCATTGTTGCCAACCTTTCTGAATGTATTAGCAATGTTTCCGATACTTGGTGCTTTCCAGAAAGCCCTAGCTATTGGACTCATGTTATCTGATGAGAAACTTAGTTTTTAAGAGTATTTGTTTTTAAGAGTACCTATTACTTTATGGAGTATCTGAAAATATGTCCTTAATGTATAGCAAAGATTCAAAAATGAGGACAAATATGCACAGTTTCTAACAATTCTCCTTTCCTTTTTAATCTTGTGATTTATGGGGCCTGATTCATGATTTTGGAATGCTTAAGATTGTTATCAAAAGTACAACAATATTTCCCTTTGTCTAGCTGACTTTCTCAGGAGAGTTCTTGACAAGAGTCATCTTCCTTTCACTACAGGCAGGCAACCTGTTTTCAAGACATATTCTACAATCCTGAAGCCATATTTACATACGCATTTCTTCAGTGTCAGTGCTGAAGTAAGTAACTCCTATAGCTCATTCTGTCTTGTATTGACACATCTGCATGCACCTATATTCCCCCATAGGGAAAAGCATCAGCGAACTGGGCGATTAGGCACAAATGTGGCAATGAATGCTCAAGCACAGCTCAGGTTTGTTTTTGTCAGCTTATACAGCCATAGGGCCAAAAATCTCACCACAGCCTGAGATATAATGAAAGCGAACACTGCTAACACTATCCTTAAAAATAAAACAATTCATTAAAGTTATTTTTAATTTTCAGATTCTAAAAAAGTCATTTATGCAGTATAAAGTTTATGATTGTAGATCTCTCTTTTTTTTTAGCTAGCATTTCCATTGTACCCTATTTTTTCAAAGCACTACTTTGAAAACATAGTACTACTACTATGCAAAGTACTACTGCAAGATACCAGTGCTGTTTTGGTTTGGATTTTATTTGGAATATGTGTGCTAAAAATACTTACACTTTATTTGGTATTGTCACTGTAATATCTGAGAACTCAAAATTTTGTAGTCACAGCATACTAGCTTTTAATTAAGAACATTAAAAACAAGACCAAATCATGGGTATTAAAAACAAGGAAACAGGAACAGGGAAAAATAGTTAATTAAAGATAGTTTAATGTGAATCTTTGTTCCATCACAGCTTATAGATTAGTACATCGGCAGCAAGCTCAAGTGTGTTCCAGAGTTAATTGCATTTAAATGACTCTAGACAGCCCTTAGGTGTGGAAAGCTTCTGAAAACAATGCAAACCAGAAAGCAGTAAATGATCTCTCTGGTAAAATCTGTAAATAATATTTTGAGCTGCATCCTGAAGAAAACTAGGAATTATTGAAGAGGTTTGCAGGATAAGCTAAAACTTAGGTGAGGGAGTGGTAGGAAGGTAGATGGTAACAATTTTTGAGCAACTTGAGGAAAGGTTCAACTACTCGTCTTTTCTACTACTAAGAACGAGGAGCCATTAAAAGCAAATAAGAGTCACATTCAAAACAAGCGAAAGGGGTAGTAGTAAGCTGCAAAATCATGTAACTCCTTGACAAGGAATTGCAGTTGAGGGAAAGGTACGTCACTACAACAGAAGATCCCATATGTACTTCGAGAGATCCACCAACAATGACTGAATAGGAAAACTACGACAGATGGAGGAAATCTCCTGAGCTGGCAGTACCTGGAACTGGGAAAACATGGAGCCTGCAAGGGCAGCCTCGACATAGTCGTGCCCGCTGCTAGCATCTGCCTATGGCCACTTCTGGAGGCAGGATAACAGGTAAGAGGGACCCTTGGAGGGAACAGCTAAGGTCAGCGTTATGTTTTCCTCGCTTGGACCCAGGTACTTCTGTGTTTGTCCATCGGCCTGCTGGACCTCTGAGGCGTGCGCTGCAGTGACTGACAAATGACTTCCAACTGCAATGAACAGCCTACACATTTTAGATTCTCTGGTGTCACATACCTTATCTTTTTACAAAAAGATGCAAATTGCTGTTATTCCTTCAGTCATAGATTCCATATTAAAAACAAACATTTTTTTCTTTTCAAAAAATTCCTTTTAGAAAGCTTTTTTTAACTAAGAAAAAAAAAAAGATCTCAAAGTAAAATGTCCTTCTTTACTAGGAATAACAAGAAGAGGTGAGAAGTATCATGTGTATTTTAAGAAAAACAGCTCAGTGTGTTAAATAAATATTTAATACAAGAATATTTATTTTTCTGTTCCTGGGTATATAAAATTAAAGTTAAAAATGTTTTTAAACAGCTGGATTAAAATATTGCATATAAGTTATTATGCCATCAGCAGCTGCACTGCCATTTGCAAGCTTAGTTTTTCCGAATGATTAGAGCTATACATTACAAAATCAGGCTTTGTTGACTTTTCTATCTAATACCTTTAATAGGCTCTCTGAGTAGAAATACTTTAGGTTCCAATTCAAATAACAGTAGGTCTTGAAGCTGTTGCCATGAGCACTTTAATCGTTTGCTGTATGGAACAAGTTCTAATTATTAAGGAGAATATGAGCTCTACTGGCTAAATACAAGGCTGGGATCCAGACAATATCTCTTTGCAAATACAGACTAAATCTCACTCTCTGTGTGACCCTGAGCAGGCTACTTGATCTTCTTGTGCCTTGTCAAGACAATTATTAAAAACTGGACTTTTCTGACAAACAGATGTTACTGCACATCAGTATAGAGAACACTAGAGGAAATACATTACTGAAAACAATCATGATAATGAAATGATATGGGACCAAATTTCTTTCACTCTCTGTGATTTGTGTCTTCATAACTCTTACTACGCTCACTGACAGAGCCATTTAAACCATGAGATCACTTGTTTTTCAATAAATTAAGTCCCAATAGTTGCCAATCATTCTGTTTGAGAGGTCAAGGAAGATAAAGTCCTCTTTTCCTTGCATAGATCCTGAAGACCACTAGAATTACATCTCTTTGCAAGAAGAGCTCACAAAACTAACAAGTTCCAAATGTTTCCTTTTCTTAAATGCATGTTTGTTTCAAATCACATGTTTTTAATCTGTGTAAACTGCCCACATTTTACTTATCTCAAGCTTAGGTTGTCCGAGGGATATCATAACTAATACAAGTTATGCACACACTTTTAAATAGCTTATGGACACTGGCTGTGATTGAGACACAAACACTAACTTCTCATAAGCAAATTATCAAATCTGTAGCACCAATAAGTAGAAATACTAGTTATGTATAGTATCGTTGCTAAAATTCATTCCTTAAAATTGCCATAGTCACAATTTTAACTAAATACATCTTAGTAACAGCTTTGAATATTTTGGAATTAAAACGGCATTTACTCAAAGAGTAAATTCACCATATTTCTCCTATATGTGACCATTCAAAGGTCAAACAACCATTAAAAGCTCATCTTAGATTATGTGTTTAGTTAAGGAGGAAGGTACTTTTGAGCATAGGACATCCCAACCTAGACCAGCTGCTTAAAACTAGCAAGATGAATCTTGGCAGTAACTGTCTCAGTGACAGAGGCAGTCTAGACTAAACCTCTAGCTGAATTTACATGCTAAACAGCTAAAGTCAAGCGAGAAAGATCCCACCTTGAAGTATGACATTCTTTTTCATGGTGGCAACAAAGAAAAGGTAAAAATGAGCCAAAACCAACAAATGTATCTGACACCAAAATACTTTTAAGTCTTTACTTACGTTCGGTGCATTTTGGTCCTTCTTGCTTAGAAGAAAAGGCTTAGCAGAATAACAAGATTATATTCATGACTTTGATAGGCTTTTTTTTTTTTTTTTTCCTAGTGTAGTTAAAACACAAATGTGTGAACAGGAGTTGGGTTCGGGGAGTTTTGAGGAGTGCTTTTATTTATTTATTTATTTATTTATTTATTGCTTTTCTTATCAAGTAGTTAATAACAAACTGGTATGCTAAGTAAAAAATCATCGCTTTCACACAGCAGTATTCCAAGAGAAACCATGTTTTCCTAAGGATACATTGTAGGATGCTTAATAATTAATGTTAATAACGTTTAAAAAGACAGTTCAGGTAAAAAAGGGATTCCAGAAGGTCCTCAGCAACAGCAATTTATTTCCATGTTACATATATGGCATCTTGTGACATCGCACTATTTAACATCAAGCGGAACCTGAAGAGATTTTGTGCAGGAAACTACAAGAGATCCTCAGGAAATGTAAGCCAGTATAGATCTATTAGAATCCTTTCTTCCGTGGGGAATGAAACTAGCTGCAGAGCTGGGAAGGAAATATAAAAGGGTAATCATAACAATCATAAAACCTCTTTGAGCAACATTGTTGGAATTATACTCCTAGTCTGAATCTGATGTGAATGCTAATGAGGTTTCCCAAAGAAAGTGGAAAATCATCTCTTTTCCACTCCTATTGAAATAGCTTCAGCAATTTTGCACTTGGCTCTTGCTGCAGTGTCATGAGTTTCTCTCTATTCTTATCTGATTCTTCGAGGCATTAAAAACCTAACAGTGCCAAATGCTTGAAAGATGTCTTTACAAGACAGATTCTGGCACATAACATTGTCAAGGCTGTCTTTTCCCTCACCCATTTCTACGCAGTGAATGAAATACTGACATGTAAAGATACTAATCCGAGAAGCATTTTTCCACTTTTAGGTTAAGAAAGCCGAATGGCCAAACCCTGCTGTATGTCAGTATCACATAGGCATCTGTCATTACAACCCACCCTGTCCAGCCTTATTACTGTGATCAGACCTTGATATGAAACCTGAGGTCATTCACCACACCTCTTAAGAAATGGAAAAGAAAAAAAAAAAAAAAGCTAAAAATCCTAACTTAGGTTTTCCAGAGATGTAATTGCCGAGTAGTGCTACTCAGTAGGTTTCTAATGAACTATATGCATAACTATTGAGATAGTCCCAGCGTACATTTTATCCCCCAAGACCTCTACAAGGATGCACTCCCCACCACTCCTGGGACCCTTCCTCACCGAACTCCTCCTGGCCGAAGTGGCCACCCGGGGGCCCAGGAGCAGGAGAGGTGACAGCAAGAGCCGCGGCTGTCGTGGCAGCTGCGATGGGTCTCCGCGTGCCCCGTCCTGCGCTCCCTGGCGGAGCGGAGTGGAGCGGAGCACAGCAGCAGCGCACACCGTCTCCCGGGCACTTGGTGCCCCCTCCACGTCCCCTCGTAACGTCTTCCTGAGTCGCCCACCCTCACACTGTGTCCTTTTATTTTTCACAAGCTCTTCTCCAGACCCAGTTCTTCTCCTTGGATTTCCAGTCTCTTTGGCGTTTTCCCAATAGGGGAAGGTTTGATGCTTCGGTTAGGGCTGGGCATTAGCCCTAAAAAGAAAAGACTGAAAAATTCAGGATCTCGTTGTTCCAATGGTTACAGACATTCTTCTAACTTTCAAGCTGAATGTATTCATATGAGTTTTCAGCCATTTGCTTTCCTTCTAGCATTGTACAAGACTGAGCATGTCTTCTCAGCGGTGCTTATTCTCTATGCCCTAATCCACAAAATGTTTTTATAGAGACTATTGATATGCCTTTTCAGCCTTTAACAATCAAGGCTGAATACCACAGAACCTTTGAGTCTCCTCTTCTAAAACAGGCTTCCTCTTCCACTTACCATCTTGTAACCACCCTCTCAACTTGCTCCAGTTTCACAGAATCACAGAATGCTTAAGGTTGGAAGGGACCTCCAGAGATCATCTAGTCCAACCCCCCTGCACACGCAGGGTCACCTACAGCACGCAGCACAGGACTCCAGAGAAGGAGACTCCACAACCTCCCTGGGCAGCCTGTGCCAGTGCTCTGTCACCCTCACTGTTAGGAAATTTTTCCTGAAGTTCCTGTGGAACTTTCGGTGTTTCAGTTTGAATTGCATTTTCTTTTTTTCTAAACATTGGCAGATAAAATTGTATAAGAATTCAGCTAAGGTTGTACAACACAACAAAAAAGCCCTAAAATCATCTGTTAGGAAAAAAAAAAAAAAAAAGTCTCTGCTACGAAAACCTTGCCTGAGGTTTATATACATATATATATATATTTTTTTTCCCAGCTGTGCCACATCCTTGGCTCACAGAGACCTTTGTCTTTCACTTCTTTCAAATGTAGCTTTCCTGCTTCATATAAAATTTACGAGAAGCTATGGCAATGAATTGAAATGTGTTTAATAACTTCTTGTTTTCCTTGATCTAGTCACAATGAAAATTTAATTTATAGTGCCATTTTACTTGTCTAGATCAGAAAAAAAACTTGTTCTTGAAATTCCAGCAATTCAAAAATTCTGCCAATAATTATAAACTAAATGCAGGGTGACAAGCACTAACCCATGCAAGTCTGGGAGTGCATTTCCAGAGGCTTCAATTTGGCTGCTGTCATTTTAAAAGCTTGATTACAGTTTCAAAGATGTCATCATCTCCCTACAAACATTTAGGCTATTTTAGGAGGCCTACCAGCTGTTTATAGGGATTCAGATCCCAGCACAGTCATGGAAAGAGGTGGGAGCGTGTGATTTAGGATGTCTGCTGACTCTTCAGACATGGGCTGGACTATCCCTCAGTGCAAGTTCAGTGACCTTATCTAGGTCTGATCAAGTTTATCTAGAAGGCTTCGTGTAACTGCCAGATTGCCTGGCATTTGAATATCATCATAGTTCTAAGTGGGAAATGAACTGCTACCACCCAAAAGCGAAATAAACAAACTGAACTCAAATTAGACATGTGCTGCTAAATGTACATGTTCAGGTTAGCTGGGTAGCAAATCTAGGTGCCTACAGGGTTGGCCTGCAAAAGTTAGGTAGGTTGGGTCACTCCTAGGACCCAGATGGCCTGTTCCAAAATATTTCTGCCTTTTATCACTCCCATGCAAGGGTTAATATGGTATGAGCTGTAATGAGCTGGCCAGCTCCTGACATATACAGAATCTGATTGATTATATGCATAGTACACTAACTCTCTGCAGATGATAATGGCCGTCCATGTATCATGCATTTAGCAATCACCAACATCTTTAATACAGATGTAAACCTTTGTATTGATGCCAGTTAAGCTACAAGGAAGAGAGAAAGAATGTCAGAGAACATTCATTTTATTTCAAAGGGTCACTCCCAGCATTGCAGCACACAGAACTACACACTGTGTTGTGCTGCCGTTGTTTCTCAGAAACATAATTCCTGGGAGCATACTGTACCCAGATTCAGACGCAGAAGATGAAATTAAACTATTATTGCATAAGTAGAATCCATTGCAGTACAGTACTTTGAAAGTCGATAGGACTCAAAGATAGAAATGACTGTTGTGCCCAACTTGACCAGCTGTGGCATGATGCATGAAATGACTTTCAGTAGGGTTTTTTTTTTTCACCCTCACTTTCAAAGTTTCTGAATAAGCTCAGATTCTTTTAGAATCACTGGGAAACGCAGGTTGATATCAGAAAAGGAAACTGCAGAAGAACAACTCAAGGATAAGTTTCTGTAGGAACTGGAAAAGAGTTTTAAGAGATACAGGTGGGATGGAGGATAATGTGCAAAGGCAAGAAGAAATGTCCTAAACTGATAGCCAGAGCAAAACAACCAGAGCCTGGCATGAAGCAAGTGCTCATGGAAGAGGGCAAGACACCCGAGAACACACACTGAGTTATTCCCCAACTGGAAGTCTGCTGCTTTTGCTTCAGATCTGAAAGATATCTTGCATCCCTAAAACCTTGTTTGTACTATCTTTTGAATTAGTCTAACAAAAAAAATAATAACAGAGAAGGCTGAGAATTAAGATCTGAAGCAAAATCTGTTTGATTTTGCTAATAGAGCTGCTTCCTTAATTAATTAGTTTCACAGTTACCTCCGAATCACCTCTGAATTTCTGAGGACTACAAGGAGAGTTTTATGGTGATCAGAATTATCAGAGATACAGAACTGCCCAGAAAACAAATGGCAAAGGATCATAGCTTAAAGGTTAAAACCTCAAGTAGTTAAATACTCTTTGAGGAACTTTTCTATCCCCTGGTGCAGATGGCTGCAAGTCTCAGACTTGCATCAGTGCATAACTAGGTTCCCCTGAGGTACAAGTATCTCATTGCATCAAATTAAATAAAAGGGAGGCCTACTTTCTGTTTTGCTCTCTCTCTGGTGCTTCCTGCTTACTTCTCCCTTTCTCCTTCCATCAAATATGTAAGTTGCACTTATTTTTCATACCTAGATTTCCAGTGAGATTGCTTATCCTATTATAGGCACATCTTCCAAGATAACCTAGTACTATCTGATACATTACATCAAGTATTATGGGGCATTTTTAGTAGATCTGCACTTACCTACACAAGACTGCATTTGGCTGACATCTTCTCAGGGTCCATTTAAAACTGGCACAAATTATATGTTTTTAGGCATCTGTACTTTATGAAGGAGAGGGAACATATGTGGCACTATTAATTTTATACCTAGGTTATTCTGACAGATTTGCCTTTTATGATAATTAACAGACTTTTGGCCAGAATACAGACAGATGTGTCAAAATGACAACCAATCCAACTAATTCAGCAATTATTGTGCTAAGATGCTCAGAAAAATAAATAGAAGTGAAAAAAAAAAAACTTTCTGTGTATTGCAAAAGAAGAGTCCTGGACTCCAGAAAGAAAAAGAAAGACATATTTACTTGAAATATGAGCCATTTACAGAGGTTTATAGAGGAGTTAATCTTGTTTCTTTCCTTCAAATGAAAATCTTGTAAATAGAAAATGTAATTGATGAACCTATCAAGAAATGTCAAGTCTTCCGCAGGTGCAAATCAAAAGGTCAATTTAATTAGCAAAGTACAATTTAAATGGAAAACAGGCGTAAATACTTAATGGATATCTCCATATGTACAGCTAATACTTATGTCTACAAAGTCATTACAAAAAAAAAAAAAAAAAAACAGAAACCCTACTGGGCCTCAAAACTAGTCAGACTAGAAGATGTTTTTTCAGGAGAGTATGTAGCAGTATTTGAACCATTCAGCTAAAGCATTTGATGCAAATGAATTTTTCTGACTGTTCTAAAGTGATCACTGAAAATATGCCCAATTGCTACTTTCTTTCTCAGTCTACTACAAGAATTTCAGACTCCTAAGTTTCCTCCCAGGAAAGTGTCCCATTCAAACATGGAATTCTGGCACGGCTTCAGTTGCTCATAGTTATCTCCAGACTCTGCTCCCATTCAAGTGAAGACAGATATAGCCTTTGTGGAGCCACAGAGTCACCCAGAAATCAGCTGAACACAGTCATCAGGAACACATGGAGCAGTCAAATTTAAGAGAAAATAACCAGGGCTGCTGAACTTCCCTCTTTCTCCTGCTCCAGAATTAATCACACAAACGGACCATGGTACTGCCCTTGCTGGTGAGGAAACATCAGTGTGGCTACCCGAGCCCCGATTCAACTGACCAAATTTTGATACCTATATGGAAGCTTGTTGCCTAAGCTAATTTTTCCAGGCAATAGAGAAAAGCAAAATCTGTCTCATAGGATAAGCATCTAAAATAGGCCCTGATTCACGTGACCATAGACCTCTTCTTCTCTGGAGCTACAGTGACTAATGGAGATACAGACATCCACTATGGCCTAAAAATTAAGATACAGAAATCTTCATGGCTTGGGATTGCAGCACATGGCAGATTTCCTTGGAGCTCAAACTGTTATTTTTCAGTAGCAATGCTGCTCTTGCAAGCCCCAGCAGGCAGCAGGACCTGCTTTGAGGTCTCCAAACCTACAGCACGGTGGAAGCTGCTCCAACACATCTCAGAGTATCAGTGGAGCATTCCCTTTCCCTACTGCAGGTTTGTGCTGAGCATCCTTGTGGATAAATTTCAGCACCACATGCTGAAACTTCAAGCCTCCAGCTACCAGTATGATAACACACACGTCTTCACTATGAGTTTCTTGGGTAACCAGACAGAGACAAAAAAGAGCTTAGACAGAATTCAAACACAATATTCCAATATTGCAATATTTATTTCCTCTTCCCTGCCTTCCTTTCTAACTCTCTAAGCCACATGCCTAAAAAAATATAGTTCCTCCTGTACTTTAAAGCTCATTTCTGGGCAACCCCTGGGAAACACCCCAGAATTAGTAGCCTGGGTAGCTCTGCAGTTGTCTTAGACCTTACAAGTTGTCTCCCTGTCAAGAGACGCAAACCAGGCACTCTGTGTCAATCTCTGTAACACTCAATACAGCAAGTGCTCTCAAAACACTCAAATTGCAGCAGTGGCTGCCATCCTCTTTCAAAACAACTCAGTTTAACCAACAACATTTCTGCTTCCTCTCTTGCTGCCAGATGTGGAGACCTACTCTTCCCTTTCACCAGCTCTGGCATTCATTTGACCCCTTAGAAAGGGAATTTAGCTCACTAAACTGGCAGAAAACTAACCCAACAAAACAAAACAAATCAAGAGAAAGTGAATAGTTTTCACCACTTTAGTGAGCTAATAGATCAGACACATCCCAGAGATGACAGAAGGGAGACAAATGGAGCATGTGCCCAGGAATGGGCCTGCCCCTTTCATCAGCAGCGAGTTTTTAGGCTGACTTAGTTGCCTCGTGAAACCTCACCCTGACAAGAGGGGAAGGCCTGTGGAAGAGACCAGGTACACCAAAGAGAACAAGGAAAGAGAGAATGAAACTCTTTCCAGTCTAGCCCCAGTACAGGAGGGCCCGAGTCGCCAGGAAAGAAGAACTAGTTAAGACTAAATCTGTTTGAAGACACATTGTGACACCATCTGGCTTCAAGCTTGGTCACCCATCAGCAGAAAAACGGAAGGATGGAAAGGAAGGAAAAGATGGAAAGGAAGAGAAGGAAATGGAGGTTGTCAAAACCTATCGGTTCCTGGAACAGTCATGCCTTTTAAAGTGTAATGCAACAGTTGGTTATGAGCACAAAAAAAAAGTGTCCTTTAATAAGAAAACTTAGAATCAGCAATAACATCAAAGTTTACCCCACTGTTGAGGACATTAAGGACTGAGCTGAATGGAAAGCAGATCTAATACAGTATAATTGTAAGATTTGCGACATTTTCTGGTCAGTATATACAATTGAGAAACATCAGAGAGCTATAAGTCTAGGCTGAAAAAGCAAGTAAATAATTTGTCAAAGAGAAGAACCTGCCCCATGTTAAATCTATGTATGGATATAATTGACCACATTTCATCTTAAGAGAAAAGAAAAGTTGTGGCTAACTTCAAAGGATATTGAAAAAAGTATCTCTAATGATTAATGAATTAACATCGTTGAGTAAACGAGCTATTCTGAATGCTTGCCCAGAGGCAGTCATGGGAAAGTTTCCAGAACTATTGTCATTTTTCCTGGAACTCATTGACTTTAAGGACTCCACAGCTGCAAGAATTGTGTGAGCATTTCAAGACTGTCAATTTCACCACTGATTTTCTGAAAAATTCTTCCTGAACTGATTTTTATTGGTTTCAGCTGGGGAACCCATTGCACCCAGCCAGGAAATGCCACATGCCTCCTAAGCTACTGCTCTATTCTTCTTGCACTGATGCTATCAGAGACCCGAATTCATTGCAGAGAGAACACTGGGGGCCCATTTTGCCCTCTGATGTGTGCACACAGCCCCCATAGAGCTAATGTAGAATATTTTAGCCTTTGATGCCTCTTATAAAATGCAGTTTAAAGAAGCCTGGAAGTATTGCATTAGAACAGGGAGTTCACACTATTGGTGGTCTCCATTGTCATTAACACAGTTAGTGGCATTCCAGTGAAAAATAGAGAACAACTCTTTTGTTTGTTTGTTTTATAAGAAGAATCTTTCAGGGTGGGATCTGGCTTGCTCAAATCCTGCCAAAGATGGAACTTCAGCATGGAGAACTCATGTACATGAGCAGCGACCCACTTTGCCTGCTTTCCGGAACTGCCTAACCTTACGGGCGCCTGAATTTGTTAAGCTCTTCCCTCCTCTGCCTCAAAATTCCTCAGGCAACTAATTTGCAGCGACACATTCAGCAGAGCCAACAGAGCTCACTCCCAAATGGGGAGAGATAGGGTGTCTCATTCCCCTTCCCTCCTCTTATTCCCAGCCATGCAATTCCCTTCTCTTGTGCTAGCCATGATGCTCTTGGGACTCTTGCTATGGCTGTTTAACTCACTACACAGCAGAAAAGGCTCCATTTCTTTGCTGGGTTTGGTTTCAGGAGTTGAACCAGAAGCCAGAGGGGTCTGAGCCCAACAGCCAGCCCACAGAGGTTGAGCATACAGGTGGGGAGCTGGAGGGGACCACTTTTCTGGTATGTTGGCCTTAAGTCTCATGGAGTTTGTCACTCAGCTGCCTGTCTGGAAACTCCTTTTCCAAGGAGACAGGTGCTTACTCCAGCTGAGACCTCTCTTGCAACCTGTAAGCTATCCAGGCTCTTTCTGTAGTCCCCCCAAAATCTGAAAAATTGAATATGGCTAGGGCTAAGGCTAATGGCAGTTAGTGACTCTTAAAGAAACTAAATACATATAAGCATACTTTCACGTTAAAGAGAGCGTGAGGACCTGTGACTTGGGGCAGAACTGCAATCCGTGCGTGCGCCGCGTGCAGCTCAGCTCCCTGCTCACGCAGAGGCGCACGGCGTTGGGGTGCTCTGCGGGAGTGCTTCAGTCCTGTTCCAAGGGACCGGCGCTCCTTCCTGAACGCGCTCTTGCGTGTCGGGGTAGCCACGTGAGACGCCCCTTGATGGCAACGTGCTGAGAGCAGAAACAGAAACGCAGTTAGTTCGATGCGGCAAAACTTCTCCTCAGACAAATGCTCTGTGGTGGTCCCACGGTAGGAACATGTGCAGAAGGGCCTTGCTGAAGTAATTCTGAGGCAATTTCATGCCTCCACCCATTTCCAGGCCTCTGATCAATAGAGACCTTGCAAATTTGTTATCTTCAAACTGTGTATATGGATGCAGCTTCTCTGATTTCAGTGCTAATTTACATCTAAAATTTGCTGAGTATTTGGTCTTCATGCTCCTACAGTAAACTATTCCAAGGAGCTTTGTTCTGAGTCCTACTCATGAATAAGATCTGCTTCTTCAAAAGTTCAAGTTCCCCAAGTTACAAAAATACCCACTCTCTGCTAGTCTATGATTAGGCAGAAGAGCTATAGACTATCTGTATGAAATATTTAAACTTTTTTGCTTTCCAAAATTAGAGATCAAGGTCTTTAGAAAGACCCTCATAAAAGTATTCTTTCCCAGATCTGCAACTAGATTTCAGGTTTGAATATCCACCAATTTGACATCCAGAAATTAAATATCCAGAAATTGCAGAAAAGCAGCACCCTTAGAACAAGGAAATCAGTGTATGAACTTTTACATTCTTTTTGAAGCACTATTTCTTTGCAC
This sequence comes from Nothocercus julius, assembly GCA_013398735.1. Classification (NCBI taxonomy): domain Eukaryota; kingdom Metazoa; phylum Chordata; class Aves; order Tinamiformes; family Tinamidae; genus Nothocercus; species Nothocercus julius. Next base: position 3,491,896 of record VZSV01000006.1, read on the forward strand.
ACATGAATCCAGGTTCTTATACTTCATTTGATTCTGGGCCATTTGTTAAACAACTCCCATCACTTGTAAAACTGGCATCAACAACCTCTCTTCCTTCTCACACACGGCCACCCTGGTGCAGGGGAAGAGGGGATGTGGCAGATGCCACTGTTGTCCACAGAGACTGGGAGTAAATCCACCAGGAGTCTCAAGCAGAGGGACTCAGATCCAAGTTTTGATCCGATCTGGGGGGGTGTGATGGATCATATCCCACCTGGATGCCACCCTGTGCCACGTCCTCTGGGTGTCCCTGCTGGAGCAGGGGGTTGGACGAGATGATCTCTAGAGGTCCCTTCCAATCTCAACCATTCTGTGATTCTGTGATATCTAGAAGTAAGTGGATAAAACCAAAGAGTTACAAAGAGTTGGATGTGGCAAGGGATTCCCAGCAGGTTTCCCTCATGTTAGACTGGGGTTGAGCCTATGGGACTACAGTCACATACCTTACTTGCAAATCTGTTATTTGCATAATCACCTGAAATGCTGAAATTTGAGTATGATGAGATGTATTTGGTGAGGCCAGGTCTCCAGTAACTGGATATTAAGTGAAAAATATTGAAATGCTTTTTAACAGCTATTTTACTTAGCAAAGTACAATCACAACCAGGTTTGCCATTTTTCTGAGTCCAGTGGAAAAAAATGACCGCATTAAAGAATTTCATTGCCTGCCTGGAATGCAACATTTCACACTGCAGCAGGATGGAAATCATCCAGGCCACTGCCAAACGTGTGGATTTGCTCTTATAAGTCCTCCCAAATTTAAACTAAATTTAGAATTAAAAAAAAAGGACTGCTTTAAACTTACTTTACGCTTCAAAATCTTCAGTGAAAAAACTTCGTGTTCTCTCTTCATTTATATTTCATATACACTTTCAAATTCCTCACTACAAAAGAACGTTAACTACTTAAAATGCCAGAACACTGGGAGAGGTACTGGGAAGAAGCCACAAAAAAAAAAGAAAGTTTTACTAAAATGAAATAGAAATTATTTTTCCTGTGAGCTAATATTTTATTTTAAAATAGCATTTTATTTTACTTTGGCAAAAATGTTTATCAGTATTGCAAAATTTTGGACAGAAATGGAATTTTTAATTCTGTCTTTCAAATAACAGGTGAAAATTATTTTCAATGTCAAACAAATTTAGGTTTGTGTTTTGACTTTTTCACATGCTTTCTCCCCCTAATATCCTAATCTTTCTATTCATGCAGATGAGAGTAAATTTGCAGACTGGCATGCCAGTGTAATGAGCAGAGTTTTAAAACAGAATTGATGGGAGACTAGAAATCAAAGTCCTCAAAGAAGCATTAAGCAAGGATTCCTGCAGGAGACGCTTAAAATTATTAAAGATAAAAAATGTATTATGGCTATAGAAGGCTAGAGGAGGATGGTGGTCACTAGCCTTACCCTTCCCATGCAGGAAGTAAGAAAAAACAAACAAACAAACAAAAACAAAACAAAAAAAAACAACAACAAAAATCACTGAGTTGGAAGTCTTATTACAAGATCAAAATTCCGATAGCACTGGCATAACAGGCTTGATTGGACAATATGTAGGATTGGCATATTAAGGGATTTACATCTTGATCAAGAAGGACAGGGAAGGTCTCATATACCAAGAATGTATACACTTTCTCCAAGGTGCAAAAGGATAATTTTAAAAAAGATACAGGACTATTGGAGTTATCCTGGATTAAAGCACATCATAATACCACATTAGGAAATCCACAGAGCAGAACTTTTGGTGATTGTCATCAAAATCATCTGAACTTTATGATTTGCTGCTAAGATGGGACTTTAATTTCCCAGACATTTGTTGAAAAAGGGATACTGCAAAGCTGGTCCCATCTAAGTTAGTCAATGGATCTATGCACTTGAATATGTACTCGATACGCATTATTAATCCTATTTGTCCTAGGGTGATATCTTAGGATGGAGGGAATCACTCCTGAATGTGCCCGTCTCTGCTGACTAGAAACAGAGAGCCTAGGCTTCTGGTCTGGGTTCCTAGTGTCTAGATGTCTAGGATACATGAGCTGACCCCTGCCTAGCAAGTTATTGGAATGTCTCCATCCACTTTGGAATGAAAAAGAGAGGACTTGTTTGCACTCTACTCCAGGAAGTAGGGAGGAACAGGATAAGGAAGGAGAGTAATTGTGAATACAGATTCTTAAGAAAGGAAAGAAGCAAAGAGCAAACAAAGAGTATGGAGTCCAGGAAGAGAGTCATCAAAAAAAACCACCCATTTTTAAAGATAAAGATCCCATGCAGAACAAACCTGAAGGGAAAAAAAAAAAAAAAAAAAAAAAAAAAAAAAAAAAAAAAAAAAGAGTCGCAGAGAAGTGTGCTTCAGGAAAGATGTGAGCCTCCTATGAGGAGCCTGTAGAACATGTCTAGAAATAAGAGATAAATAAGAAAATATTGAAGGAACTGGAGGTTTGAAATCTAGAAAAGGAGTAAACTGAAGTGAAAAAGGTAACGATTCTTTAAAAACAAGCTAGGAGAAAGTGAAAGAGATTAATGAGACAGCATGAACATGGTTCACTTTGGGTTGGCCAAGAAGGCTCTGAACTTTCAGTAGAAGAGGTTTAACTTGGACATCAGAGATTTATCTCTCCAGCAAGGCTGGAGACACACGGTGACTCAAGAGTCCCAATCTATTAACAGGATTTTAGGAACAAGTTGCATCCGTGCCTGTGATGACTCATGTAGTGATCACTGCCTTGGAGTAAGCGATGGAGCACCTGAGCTCTCACAGTCATTTCCCACTGCAGACTGTGGCTCCATTACTCAAAAAGGCTAACTTCAGCCTAGAGGTGCTACCTCCTCGTGGCTCTGCTGATGGTCTGTGGAGAACAGCTCCTCCAGAAGCAGATTCAGAATAGGACTAGCCCACCTAGACTAACATTAGCCCTTGTGAATACCCCCCAATAATTCCCCAAAGTTGAGTACACCCTTCCTGATCCCGTCCCTTCACTACTGCCCTGAATAAATTTATGCTCCTTCCAGTGTACTTATGATTTCTCCTTCTTGGCCTCTTCACATGCCAGACCTCAGTGCTGTTCCCCCACAGATTCACATTCCTTCTAACTGTTACCCTTGCCCTATATTTCCTAGTCCTGAACCAGAACAATTTATCAAGAATTTACAAGTGTTATAAACATCTCAGATTGGCAGGGCTGGGTAAGAGGAAAGTCACAGTTTTAATTACATTCAGCTACATTGCTCAGGAAATGCAATTACTGTATCCTAAGTGTCCTACATCTCCCATGTATTTAATCAGCGCTAACTGATTGGCAGATTCTGGTGCTCTGCTGCGATATTCCCTCAGGTCTGAAAAGTAGCCACAAGTCAGGAGTCATTCTTAAATACTTGCACAGAAAACATGCGGTCTCTTTGCCTTCCAAAAAAGCCTCAGAGCCTCCTCTAAATCAACTATAGATTAGCAGGGCGCACTGCCCAATGGTAAAAACAAAACACAAACATAATCCCTGACAGACAGAGGTCAGCAATAACAGCAGACCCGCAGCCGCTCTCACGTTTCTGCCAGGGATAGGGTTCAGCTTTCCCTGCACGGGTTCATGGCAGGTCCGGTGACCGCAGAACGTGCCCTTCAGACGCCCGCTCTCCGAAGAGCAGGCTGGCTGCAGAAGACCTTGCCAAGGCCCATCGCGCCCCTAGGGCCCTACGGGGAGGACTCACTGAGGGATGAGGGACTAACGGAGGATGGAGATCACTCATGGCGAGACCGCAGGCACGCGTGTGCGGGCAGCGCCCATCGCTTCCTCTCAAAATCCAGGGGAAAGTCCACTGTGCCACCTGCTGATTTCATCAATTGCTTCTCCTTGTTAAACAAGCTCTTGGGAAGCCCTTGCTCGGATGATCCTTTGTTCAGAAAACCAAGATTATGTCTGAAGACTCATGAGAGAGTAATACAGGATAAGGCAAGGAAAGACGCAGGTTTCAAAATCATTAGAAATTAGCATTTAAAACAAAAATTACTGGTAAGGAAAGGCCACAGACCCCCCATTGGCACAGAGAGAAGCGCTTCAGTACTGGACACAGCTAATTTGCTGGAATGCTCCTAATGGTCTGCTAGGCAACTAAAAAGGACTCTGAATAGAAAGTGGAGACTACTGATTTGGAAGGAAGCAAAAATGAAGTTCGAACAGTCAAAGATGGCCCAAATCAGCCCCCCCAGGAAAGTAAGCTCGAAATGGGAGACTGTTCAGGGGGAAAGTAGAAGCAGTAACAAGTATGAAACAAACTGACGGAAAAGTAAAGAAACCAGCCAGCATGTGCCATTTAACAGATACACCTAGTTTATTTTTCTGCTCGCTGAATGGACCTTACTTACACAAGTTAGAATTATGATAAATGCTAAAGTCTATTCTGCCTAAGAATACCAGCAATATATTAATATAAACCATGCCAAAAGAATACTGACTGCTCCGCAGAAAGGCTATTGAATTAGAATGAATAAGAAATATTGAATGCTCAGAGATTATTATCTTGATGCTGTCTCTATTATACTTGTCATGAGCTGAGCGGAGCATCGCCATAGCACAGCCCAGCTTTCCTCCCAGCACTTCTTACTTATTCCAAACTGTGAAGTGCTTTGTCTGAGCATTTTTTGAAGTGTTTATCCACAAAAGATGGATGATATATCCTCCTGAGGTCTTCTGTAAGATATTCATCACTTTTTATTTATTTTTTTTTTTTTAAGAACAAGATTGCTTTGAAGCATTTTAATTTTCAGGAGGTGGTCTACAGTTTTCTGCACACAAATTTGGGATGCAAACAGTAGCAGGATCGAACACTGCACTGGCATTTCCTGCAACCCACAGCTGGGCCACTCTCACCTCTACTGCACTCACAATGCCAGGTTTTTAGGTGTCCATATAATTTAAGCTGTACCTGTAAATAATCAAGGGCGTAAAAGCAAAGAAGTGGACTCCAGCTTGTTTCTGAAGGTAAGAACTATGAAGCAAACTGCTACAGTCCCTTTTCTAAAGAAATCTGGATTTATAACAAACAAATTTTTCATGGGTTTTCAGAAAATATGTAGACTATTGAATGGTAGCCAGAGCTCCAGCACAAAGGTAGGCTGAAGAATGAGAAGTGTAATAGTAATAATATATAATTTATTCCAATATCCCAGTTACACTTGTATCTGCTTTCATCTCCACCCAGATATTTTCCTGCACCTTATAAAGAAATGTCAAGCAAATTCCTAATCTGGTGTTGAGTGTAATCCGACATTTGGAAAAGTTTGGTAACTAGAAGGTGAGGTCACATATACCCCTGAGAGAATCTGGATACTTCAAAAGATGAAGTTACCAAGCAAGCAGAAATTATTGTTATAACTTGCAGCACAACACCAAGACACCTTTCTCCATTATTCCTGGATGGAAATGTATCCTTATTTAAACAATTACTTAAGTACTGATCTTAAAAAGACAAGCAGCCAGAGTTCCCAAGCAGGTAAATCAGCCTTTTTCACTTTGTATCCAGAAACACATATGCAAAAAAATAATTATTATTATTATTGTTATAGAGGAAATTTATATTAAAAAGCAGGGAGCACAAAAGTAGCATAGCGTAGATCCAAGGGCTTCCTCTCAGTTCCTTCTCCCCACTACCCTGCCTGGCAGGCTGGAACACTCTAGAGCTCTCTCCTAAACCCATCACCAGCTTCCCGCTGTCCTTTCCCTGGGTTCAGGCCCTGCCCTCCTATTACCCACTCCTCTCTGCTCCCCTTCTGAATACATCCTGCTATCCTACCGGTAGCAGGAAAGAGGAAAAGGTAGAACCAGAGCACAGCTCACTGCCTCCAGCCCTCGCTGCTCCTGTCTCCTGGCACAGAGAGTCTCCTCTCACATTTCAGTTTTCATTATGAAAAGCCTCCTTGCCACCTTCTTACCCACCTTCATTCTTCCCCCTTGTTCCCCTACCATATTTTCCCCCAGTACCATGCTTTTCCCTAGTAACATAGACCCACCTGAGCCCCTTTTCCCACCAGAATCCAGTTCTCCACAGACTCCCTCAGTCCTTCTTATCCCTCCCTGATTTCTGGGCCTTTGTAATGGATCCCCATTGCACTTCATAGGAACAAACCATCCGGTCATCTCTGCTTCTGGCCCGTTCCTTGTTACGGACCAGGTCACCTCCCCCTGCTCTTCCACAGCTTCATTTCCATTTCTGTTCCCTCCTTCCCTGCTCACAATTTCGTTTGTGCAGCAGGCAGCTTCAAACCTCATTTTCACCCCCTGGCAGACATGCCAGCCTGCTTTGAAGAATTTCCCTCCACCATGTTTAATAGAAATCCCGTAGCCTTCTGGGGCTGAGCTGGTTTTGTGGGTAATTTGAGTAACAAAAGCACAAAAATAAATGTCAACTGAGCTGAGCTGTTCCTGAGGTTTTGTCAGCAAAAATCCTGCCCTGCATCACAGCTCCTTTTGTTTTAGGAACTAACTGCCCCTCCAGCCAGGATGGAGTTAATATCTTACACCTGCCAAATAGACAAAAGATTGCAAGGACCAGAGGGCTCAGAACTTGCTAACAAAGGGGGTTGCAAAAAGGAGCCATGATAGCCCGACACAGGCAATTTAGCAAGTGAAATCAGCTGAATTAACACCAGTCTTTAAAAATTTTTTCTCAGATCCCTTTGATGCATGAGATATATTTGATAGGAAAGATATTTCAAGTCTTGGGGTTCATGTTGAATATTTTTGCTTATATTTTCCTTTGAACTCCATAGCTGGGCTGCTTTAGTTCTTTTTTTTTTTTTTTTTTAAGCCTGTGAAAAATATTATTAAACTTTCCTCCGAACACCCACATTAGATCTTGTGTGCTGCCTTCTAGCAGAATACTTTTAATTGAAAGGAAACCCTGCCTCCTGCTAGGTTTGGGTGGGCTGCAATTAGTTCCATACTGGCTAGTTTTGCCAGAAAGCCATATAACTCTTCGACACAGGCACTCGCATGCTGGCCCAGCTGCAAACAATATGCTGAGTCAGCAAGAAGGATGCAAAAGGATTTTTTTTTTTTTTTCATTGAATTAAGAATCTGCTCTGTCCTCAGACCTTGAAAAGTTTTTTGGAGTCCACGTGCCCCTGAGGGCTGCTGTGGGGATGGTGCCAGCTGCTGCTTGTGTTGGTTCTGCCATCCTGCTTGTCACAGAGCTGGGGCCTGGGGGCAGCTTGGGGCTTCACCGACCACAGGGGGCATCTTCCATCGTGCACTGTGGGCCTGTATGAGCAGGAAAATACCAGCGTTCCCTTATGTCCAAACCATTCCCCTTCTTGTGCGGGGGAAAAAGAAAGGCTTTTACGTTCCTTGCTAGAAAACCCACTGCAAAATCTACTGCACTGTTAGCAAGATGCAGGGATAGATGCAGAAAGCAAAACATGGAAGACATCTGAAATGTGGCAAATTCAGATGCAAACAAGTGGAAGTTGGAGGAAAGTTTTCTCTGGGTACTTCTGGTTTATTTGAAATCAAGGAAGCATGCAATGGCATTAACAGTTTGTTATGTTTTGGTGTAACAACAGGATGTAGAATCTCTTGTCAGGTAGATGACGAGCTTAAGTTTCAGTGTAGTAGACTGGTGCTTTTTTGGTTTAGTCCAAGAAATGCATTTAAACAGTAAGTGTCCCTTTTGTCTTGTGGAACAGAAACCATTTTTAGACATCGGAAAGCAGCCATAAGATAATAAAGCCAACATTTAACTAATTCTTTGGAATTTCCAAAGAGCCAAACTTTGGAATTATGAGATGCTTATCCTTTTTCATGTGGATACATCTGCAAAGATTATCCCATGTTCTAGCAGAAATCCATGAGTTGCAGGCACACTCAAGAACTATCACCTGCTTCACTAAATCTGAGAAAGACTTATCCTAGTGCCCTTGAATCCTGGTGTGGGGTTCCCATCCCTGGCCTGGATCAGTGCAGCCTGTCTTCTAATGCAGTGGCCATTGCATAAAAAGTTCAGAGTACTGAGCCTGTGCTGAGGTAATTCCTTCACATGCCTCTCTTGGTAGTAATAAAGGACGCTAAGTACATTCCTTATTATCAATGAGAACTAAATAGAAAGTCTCTTTTCATATGGGAAATGTTTTATGAGAAAAAAAGAATCTTTATTTGAAGTTTTTCCTTTGAAAATAAGGACTTTCATCACGGGATTTCTTTTGCTGATTTTGAAAGATCATTTTAGTTTTATCTTGACTTAAAATATTGATTTTTTTCACTAAAAAAGGTGATTTTTTTAATTTGAAAATATTTCATTTTGCAACATTTATTCACTATGTTTTTTATATATAATCATTGCATGGAAATTGAATTTTTCCAATGGAACTGAAAAAAGTCTATAAAAATGCAGCAAAAAAAAAAAAAAAAGGATTTTTTAATGAGAATTTTTTTGTGCACTAAATGCTGGGGCCAATAGTGGCTACCACTCTTCCAAAAGTCTGGAAAAGCTGCAATGAAGTTTTAGAACCTTTTAAACATCCCACCTAATACAGCAATAATGTTGTGCAGAGAGAGAGAGAGTGTGAAAGGATTATGGTGCAAACTGCATCTCGGGAGCACCTGAGTACAAACAATATGTTTGTTTAACTGACATCAGCTTCTCCATGAGTGATTTTAAATTTGCAGAGAGCTATAAATAGACAGCACTTTCACTGAAAGCATTAAATGAGCCAACTGGGTACTCGACTTTGTAATGTGGAGCAATGCGGAGTGATAATGAACACCATCTGTGTGTGATAATGGGGACTGTAGAAAATAGATCTGGCCAGCTGAGTGAAAAGGAAATGCTAAAGAGGAAAAAATCTGAAGCCCAAGCCAAAACAAGTGACCTAGAGAAGCAAGTAAAGGTTTGTATTTGGGGCAGGCTAGAGGCCTGAGAGAGCGCGGCAATTCAGCAGGGTATTTTTAAGCATATGCTCAAGGCCCTCCTTATTCAGCAGGAAACTTAAGCATATGCTCAGAGGTTAAGCATCAGCTAAAGTCTCATTGATGTCAATGGGTCTTAAACACATGCCTAGAGATACATATGTGCTGAAGTGCTTTTACAAATAAGAATGGACTGGGGATCAGGGCCTCAGTCCCCTGACATTTCATAGCAGGCTAACCCTGCAACCTCCTGGCTTTCCAAATTCTTCAGAGTCGATCTCATTTATTACACACACAGGACCAGGCTTAGCATGTATGAGCTTGCGTTACTATACATAACTGCCGTGGGCCTTTGGTACTGAAATAAATAGCAATGTATAGGTACATTTATAACAGACAAACAGCTTTTATAATAATTTGCCCAAGTAATTCTCTCAATGACAAAAATTAAAGTATAAAATAATGCATCTTTTGAGCAGTTCAGTCAGCATTTCCACTACCAGTGTCAGAAAACTCAGTGCCACCTCAGTGAATTAAAAGACAGAACTGAGTCAGCTACTTAAAGTAACTTATTTTGAAAGAGCAGGCAGCGCTCTCAGTTTATTTGCAATGAGTGGATCTATATTTAGTTGTGACCTTCTGTTCATGAATAGTCCACTTAGCAATTGTGTAGCTGCCTGGGTATCACTGCAACAATAGAGGAGCCTTTTCATTTCTTTGCCAAGCCAGCTTCATGTAGGCTGGTTGTACTGAGATAAATTCAGAACTCAACAACAATAATTATTCTCTGAATCTGATGGCAGAATAACGTTATGAAGGGGTTGTCAACATTTTTAGGTAAATATCTGTCAGATTTAAGCATGGCTTCTACAGCCTTCAGCTTTAAAATACATGCAAATACACAATAAAGTGGCACGGGGAATTGTATGGTTAGATTACCAGAAACATTAAATCTATTCTCATGCAGCTAAAAACAAGATTTGAATTTATCAATAAAAATCCTTCCTGTGCCTTTCAGTGAACCTGAACAACTACTTGGTCTCTACATTTCGTAATTCTCTGAGGATGACTCTGCGGCGGAGGAAATGATCATACAGACGCACTCCAGGGCCAGCTGAGAGCTCCTGTAGCACGGTGGAATCCCCAAAATGGTGGCCAGTTTTCCAACGCCCTGAACGCGACGGGAGCAAACGGGGGAGCGTCTGAGCAGCAGGACATCGCCAGCGTCCAGCTGTATGTGGCCAGCGCGCTGCTCTTCCCCAGGGATGCTACAGTGGCAGCTACCACTGTGCAAGCACTGTAACAAAAAGACAACTTCAATGAACGAAAAATAAGCTAACTTATTCATTACAATTTATTAAAATGGACCAAAAAAATGTATTTTAAGAGCCTAGTAATTAGCTTTACACATACGTCTTCTTTTTGTCACATGACTTTTATTTTTTAAACTGGAGAGCATTACTGTTTGGCATTTCCTGCAAATACACTAAGGAAAAGCCACAGCAATATAGTATTTCTCCCATAGATGTTAACATTTAAGAGACTCACAAAAGTGGCTAACGTTCAATTTCTGGTTAAAATTTGCTCACTTTTTGCTTTGTTTTTTCAGATGAAGACAACCTGGTGAAAGCATTCCCACATTCCTTTTTGCACTTTTGCCATGACAAAACTTAGCTGACGTAGGCAAATCCAAGCTCTAAAAACATATATCTTGGTCTGATTTTGTTTCAAGTTTCTGCCTCTTTATTAACTATGGAAGAGCACCTCTTCTTTCTTGCCCAAGCAAGCTGCTGGTTATCATTCCCATCCCTCCAGTCAGTTGAATAACACATGATGCTGGCCTAGCATAAATACAAAACAGGTTCCTATGGAATCTCAAATTCTGTTTGTACATCCTACCACTGACCACAGCGGAACAATGGTGTGCCAATGATATGGAAAAAAATAACTCTATTTTCTCTCTCTTTCTGTGCCTCTGTCTGAAATATACCTAGCCCCAAAACTATTATTTATAGTTATGAGGTGACAACTGAGAGCTAGCAGTTTGCTGAGTGAAAAAATATTTGCATTTATCCTTTTTAGAGATATCCTATATGTGTGTGTGTGTGTGTGTGTGTGTGTGTGTGTGTGTGTGCAACAGCTATTCATATTGGATAAGGAGGTGCATCTAATCAACTAGAGTGGTTACTCAGTAGTAAGAAAAGATAAGGATTTTCTGGTTTTGTGCAAATTAAGTGACACAAGCTTCATTTTTTAAGATTGTTCAGAAAAATAAGCATTTTCAAGCAAAGCCTATAGCTGCACTAGCATTGTTTATTTAAACACTGTAGGAGCAGTTGTATGAGATCTCTGTGAATACCTTTGCCTATAGTTATTAATACAGAAATCACCACTTCTAATCTGCTTGAAAATAATATTAAGTCAAATTAGAGGAAAATCTTCACAGTTTTTGCAGAATCACAAAAGTGTTGTTTCTGAGGTCCCCTAGTCCCCTAGTCCAACTACCTCCCCAAAGCAGGACTGTCACCAGCACCAGATGGGCTCAGCTTGTCTAGTCAAGTCTTTAAAACCTTCAGGGATGTTTTACCCACCTCCTCTCTGGGTAGCCTCTTCTACAGCTACACTATGCTCCATATGAAAATATTTTCCTAATGCTCATTTTAATCTCCCAAGCTGCAGTTTATTGCTGTCACTCTTTATTTTGCCACTTGCCACTGCCAAGAATAGTTCGGCTCCATCATCTTGGTAACCTGCCTTCAAGTAGTTGCAGGCTACTAGACCAACTAGTAGTTGCAACTAGCACTTGCAGGCACACCTTGAAGTCTACTTGCCACAGTCAACACATTTTCTAGCCAAGAAATTACCATTGCTTTTTGTCATTATTTCTCGTGTCAAACAAGCAAACAAAAAAACAAACAAAAAACAGTCACAAAAGTGAACACTTAGTTGTCTGTTGGTCTCAACCACAAAAAACCTGTTGTACTGTTCTTCAAGGTTAGAAATGATGTCAAAACAGCGCAGCTGTTCTTTTCTAAATACACATTTTCTAATCTAGCATCAGTCCAGTTGAGCACTTCCCTCTTTAAGGTGGGAGAAATAACTACAGTATAGAATAATCTAATGGCCTAAATTCTACCTAAATCACTGTTCTTTGGCCCTAGGAACATTCAGTAAATGACAGATAACAACTCATATCTTCTATTCCTTTATGTAGTTTCCTACTTGGTGTCTGACACCCCTCCAAGCAATCTTGACTTTGTTATAAACAGAGTTTGGGTCACTGATTGTATAAAGTTGCCTCTTCTCAGTCAATAAACATGCAAATACATTGTGAGGCTGAGGATAGGGGGAAAAAAAAGAGGTATAACAAGGTTCCCCCCACTTTCCATGCCTGTTTTAGTCAGAGCCAGGGATTGCCACTCGAGGTTTGTAAAACATTTGTAAACAAGATGCAAAGATTCTAAAGAGAGAAAAGAAAGTCTTGGTAGTTGGCTTGTTGTTGGACTTGATTGCTTTTACGAGCATTCTGTTATAAAAGAAATTACACTGTTTTCAAGTTCTAGTCTTTGCAGGGTCAAAACAAGGGCTCCCTTTCAAAAGAGAGAGAAGAGCACTAAAAACAAACGCATACTTTAATAATGGTTCTCATAGCGAAAGAAAAAAAAAACCTACAAAAGGATGCATAAAGCAAAACTTTCAGGAGTGCAAGATCATATGACATAGGCATACCTAACCTACGTGACTGCCTAACTTCTAACATACAGACAAATAAGCTATGCGTATTTTAGTAAGGACATACTACACTATACTATACCAGGCATAGCATCTTGACCCAGGCTAAGACTCTTATGTGGATGCTAAGGACATTGCTAAAGAAACACAGAGCCTATTGTTAATCATTTCTTTTAGCAAAACTTCCTTCACAGCCTGAGCTAAGCACTGTATTAAATTGTGGAGAAATCACTAGAACTACTATGCTGCAAGTGACTTCTAAATCAAGTGCATCAGTTATACGGTATTTAGCACTGTGCTGTAAAGGGTGGTAAATGGAGGTGTCATAAATATCTGACTTTATCATCTGTTGACTCATAATCCAGATGCCAATGGGATATAAATCATGTAAAGCATGTTTCCAGATTAGGAAAGTCTGACTGTTAACTATTGTTCCACTGAACCACCTCATTTCTTAGTAGGATCAGGAGTGCCCTCTGATGGTAAATATCTAGTACTGAGAGGGTGGATTACAGAAAGCAGTACATCCCGAGTTAGCTATTCAATACCAAATATTCTCAAGTGTCCTGCATTGTACGTTTATGGTCTTTTTTATGTTTACATAATTCAATGACCAATTTTCTTCATAGGAAATAAGCTTTTATAGAAAAAATATCCTTCCATTTCAGCTATGTTCATTTATATTAGAGGGTCATATAATAGAGATCAAACTTGACAACTGTTTTTCATATATATATATATACACACACACATATGACAAGTTCACAGACACCTGGAAACTCAAGATATGCAACCAAAAGTCAGAAAACTGGATATAGCTAGGAAAAAAAAGAAAAAAAAAATCAAGAAGTGCTTATGTGCCAAGAAGCTTGTCTGTACTTTTTCCAGCTATGTGAGCTATACAAATCAAACATGTTAAGTTAACTCTCCCTAGAAACCATGTCTCACTTATATCCTTTGTTCACCACGTCTACAACAGATCAGTGAGAAAATGGAAAATCCATGATTTTTTTCCCCCTCTGCTCTGACTGTCCCTATATTTCAGGTATTCAGCATCTCAATAATCCTTACCATTTTTAATTCTATCACTTTAGTATCAACTGCTCTTACAAAACAGTCGGCAGAGAGCCAGCTTCTCGGCTGGAGCTTCCTATGGACACAACCGCTCTGCCCAAGGCTCAAGTCTCTCCTTCTAACTGAAGAAGTACAGGACTGCTAAAAATGCCTCTGGTGAGGCAAAATCCCCACACCTGATGTTAACCACACCTCTGCTATGCACCGTAAAAAGAGGTGCAAACTTGTAATATCCAAACCCTCATACACAAATTGCATCTTAAGAGTGCAATGTCATCTGACTGCCTCAAGATCCTTGAAGATGGGGAACTGAACATTGTTTAACCATAAGTTATGGATACAAATATCCATAAGCTTGGGAAGAGAAGCAGTTTCTTAGCCTCCGGCAGCAGGACACAGACGGGACGTAGCTGGTGAGGAGGCGTCCCCTTTTGGCCGTCCCTTTTTGACTGCAGACATATGAAGGCAGCAGCCATTTTCCTCCTAGGCAGGTCGCGCTCCGTTGGCAGACAGTGATACGCACAAGCTCTGCTCTCTCAGGGCTACTTTATCTTACTGTTATTTTTGCAATCTAAACCAAATGTCACTTGAAGATTTTTCTCTCCAATGATGAAAGCAGAAGGGAAGATAACGATTTCAGGCAAAGGAGACTAACCTCTCCTTTTCTCTAGCTTTAGATTCATCGCGCAACTCCAAACATTTGGAAACATCTGAAATGCTGGGGAATTATTATTTGACGGCCCCTTTCCCACCTGGGATGACATTCCAGCATGGCTCAGACTGGGACTAGCTGCTGAGAGAGAGGGGCTGTCCCCACACTGTTGCTTGGCATGACAAGAAGCCTCAGGCGTCTCCTGAGGAGCCGCCATTTCAAGAGACCAGAGCTCTCAGGTGTCTCCTCAGGAACGGCCATTTCAAGAGACCAGAGCTAGGGCCCTCCTGCAGGAACCTCTGCAGCCTGGCTACCCCCCAAATTAGCTTACTTCATGGTGGGGAAGAGGCTTGCTTTGAGGGCATGCCCCTGCTCCTCTCTGTGGGCACAGGAGGTGGTGTGTGAGGAGAGGGACCCCCTTGCCTAAAATGGCTGCTGCCATCTTGAAGACGCTGAGGCGCAGCGTGAGCGCTTGGGGAGGTCCATCTTCCCCAGCTTTGTGCCAGAGCCGTCGGAATCCACAACCAGCCTGGTGGCCTCCCTTGCTTCTCCGCCCTGCCCTTGCACCTGTCGGAGCTCTGGCCTCCTCTGCGTTGGCTCCTGCAGGGCTGCTGCCGTCAAGATGGCAAACGCTTTAAAAACTGTGGCAAGTTAATCATTTGAACAGAATAATAAAACAAGTGCATTGAAAAAAATGTAAAGATCACTTTTATGTTAACACTCCTCCACCCATTTCTGTATATATTAGATAAATTTTCTAAAGCAAATCCACTTCCACTTTTTAAAAAAAGCTTTTTAATGAAAAATGTGAAACAGGTAATGTTGATAACTAATGACTTTTCACAGCATTTTTTCCATCAGAAGACTAATACCAATACTTCTAACACGATATTTTGTTCTCAAAATCAGCGTTTTCTAGTGGAGTAACATGCCACCAAAATTAACCGTCATCAAAAACACCAAGAGGTCCCAGTCCTCTTCTGAGATCCCAGTGTCCCATAGTATCTACAGGTACTGGTTGGCAAAACTATTCAACTAGTGTGTTTGCACTTTAATAGGCAAAAGGAAGAACTAGAACAGGAGCCTAGGAAAGAGAGCTTCAGATTTTGCAGGTTGTCCTATGATAGTCAAATCTTTATAGCTTCAATCCCTCCTAGGCTTGTGCAGAATAAAATATTGCCTTTTCTTACCACATGGTACTGATGGAAGAAAATTTATACCACTGACACTTTGAATGGATCTGGGAATTACCAAATGATATGACACTATCCTTGTATGAATGTGCAGTTTATTTTTTTTATTCCGAAGTTTGACTGGATTTGTTATTTACAGGGGAGGCCTTGCAGATCTTATGCCCCCATTGCTGCCATGAGTAAAGAGTGAGTAGGTGCAGCACTGTACTTCTGTTTTGCTTCTCCTTTCACTGCTGGAATCTTTCTTTGCTTTGCTGACGGCAGCTCAGATAAAATGGAAATCAAATGCATTAGATATGAAAAATATGGAGTTGCACACAAATGTATTAGGTATGAAAAATACAGAGTCACACACAACCCAAAAATGGAACTCCAGGGCACAAAAGGTAGTGAAGCCACTGGGATGGATGTGCTTTAATTTGTTGATAAATCATTAGTATTATAGAGTAGACATATCAAGAGAAAAACAGTGCAAAAATACCAGCTTTGTTGCTATGGACAAATCGACTTAGCTAGTCCAACACCCTGAATGAGGGGAGACTGACATGCAAACCACGGTCTACACATCTTTACCCCTTCAGGCATGCCGAGGTGATGGCAAGATCAAAGAGGCTTTTGAAATGCCAAGTTCTGAGAAAGGAAATTGGGAAATATAACTCCAGAGTTAGCTGGAGGGGGCAGGGATGAGGGTCATGTTAGAAGGTGTTAACCACTGTAGAGAGAAGAGAGACTCTTATCCCAGATGGTGCAGACATTGTTGAAATGTAACTGCAGCCAGCCCATCTTATAAGGTAATGAAATCTGTCACAACTTGCACATCAAAAGTGGTCAGAGGCTATAAAGGAGCAGTGTTTTGGGGAGCAGTAGGGACAAAAAAATGTGAGACACTAGAGGCTGTGTCTCTGAGACACTGAGTAGTCAAGAGGATCAGAAAGGGGAGGAAGGAAGAGATTGTCTTGCTGACAGCTGCCCGAGGATAGGAGCAGAGGACAAGTAAGATATTGCTTCCTTTGTAATGAATCCAAGATGTACCTCCCTGGCCTGACATTTGCTGAGTAAACTGAGTTAGCTACCCAGACAAGTCCTTTTGGTCCACTCTGTTTTTCTCTATACATTCTTAGTACATTCTGTTTTAATTAGACTGGTTCAGTCCGTGATTGTTTGCAAATTTCATGCAGGCTTCTCCTTAGCGGTGCTTCTAAGAAAAAGTAGCTCTAGAAAGATGCCTGGAGCTTATCATAGCTGGGATTTTTGGTCATGGGGCATGGACTATGGAGACCTCTCTCACAAGAGATGGCACTTGCAGAACTGAGGTCTAGTAAACACACAGGAAACACCTGGATGATCAGACATACTTCCACTTCTTTGTTTTTTGTTGTTGGTTTTTTTTTTTTTTTCCTCTAATTTTCTTAAAAGGCTTGAATATGATGGAAGCCAAATTAAAAAAAAAAAAAAAAAAAAGGAAAAAAAGGCAATCAGATGCCAATCAGCTTTCATGAAAAAAGAAATAGAAGTGGCTGCAAAGTAGAAGTGGCTTGTGCTAAAATTGTATTTATACTGAAAAACGCTGAATACAAATTAATCATGTGAAAATACGGCAAATAGACTGAAGAATGCAGGTACAAGCCACATCCAGTAGAGAGCAGCATCGCACCAGATGGACAGTACACGAGCACTGGTTGAGAACTATTTTCTGCATGATTTAATAATAGGTGTCAGTTGCAAGTAAGGAAATTTCTAAAAAGAAAAATGGCACCTTTACAGTTAAATAATTATTAGATGCTGTTGAGTACTTTTTTTTTTTTTTTTTTTTCCAACAGAAATATTTTGGAGATGAAAAGTAGGAGTAGGAATCTGGGAAGCAGGGAAGTAGAAATGAGAGCCAGGAAGGGCAGAGAACAGGACTGAAATGAGAGGCAATACTAGCAAGGAGAATGGCATTAGTACGTGGAACCCAGAGGAGATCAGATAGGAGAAATCCATCAGGGAAAGGATGAGCAGAAGGATATAGTGTTATGAGCAAAGCCCTCTTCTCTGCATGTCATGAGAGGAGAATGTGACACTATTCTGCCTCCTGCAAGTCTTCTGAAGACACATTTATGAAAACAGTATGAAAAAATGGGGTCTAGAACCACCTGGCCACCTACTATTTTTCCACTGGAATTCTCCCTCATCTTCTGTGTAGGGAAAAAAAAAAAAAAAAAAGTTTTGAAGGGTTGAGGTCTGTACAGTGAAGGAAGATGTTTTCCCTTCCACTCATTTGTTGCACAAGTACAGAGCTTGTAAGTCAAGGGTTTGTGGAAGAAGGATATGTCATGGCTAGAACCACTGGACAAAGCCCAGAAGAACTGGGCTTCACTGCAGCACCTTACACTGAGGTGGTATTTGTGGGTTCACTGTGATGTTTGGGAATTTACTTAGTGAAGCTTTTGCTAGGTGGTCACTGTTGTTTTCTAAGAGGTGACCACATGTCTTCTGGAAGCCTGACTTGAGACTTGAGGATGAGTGGTCTGCACCGTGTAGGATCGCCAAAGTCTACAAACAGAAACTGCAGAGTGAGAAAAGCACTACGCCCTGCTGACTACTCTGAAAGGGCAGATCTCAGGAGACTCAGGCTGGGGAAAGTGGCATTTTGACATTTTTAATCTAATTTCTGTCCATCATGTTTTTTTGTTTTTTTTTTTTTTAATTGTGATGAGATCACTCCTTTACTTTGGAGGTTGTTCTGCAAGTTAAGTAAAGAGCTGGTACTGCGGTGAACAATTCCATACTCACTTGCAGTACGTGAATCTGGGGTCCCATTGAAAAATGTAATTTTTGATATTATAATGAGGATCATGTCCTAATACATATGCATAGTGCCACCACATTATGGTTGTTTGGTCAATCTTGGTTCTGACATTTCCTGTCTTTTAAAATCGTCCCCTATCTTCAGCTTGATATTATGTATCACTGTGATCACACGTGTATGATATTGTGTGCCAGTGTTTAAATGAGTGGTTATATAAAAGTATTCTTATATCCTATGTTCATGTACGATGCATCTCACCTAACTTCAGCTATCTAGACTTGCTGCAGTCAGTACATGTTTCATTCTAAGCTGGATGCCCATGACAGCTAGGATACCTGTCTCTTCACGCTTAACTACTGTGAGATCCAATCTTTTTAGCTGTTTTCTCATGGGAAATATATTTAAGAACTAGATATTAAGCATCACAGCTTAAAAATATATGATCACATTTTGCGTTATTAATGACAACCAACCCACATTTTATATGGCAGGTAAAAAATACACAACTATCCAATTTAACAGACCAGGCAAGGGAAGACCTAGCTAGTCAGTGGATTTGACTTCCAAGCTATATTTTCTGACCAAACTATAAATAAAAATGTAAAATACAAATATGACCCCAATCTCAAAAAAAAAAGAAAAAAAAAAAAAAACAGTTTTCCTTTAGATTTATGCTATCTTTCCCAGACTATCTCTGCTGTCTTTCTCTATCTGATACTTTACCCATTCCAATTATTTAACAGCATTCTGCATATACTCTTAATCTGCACTGTAAACTGTGGCCCAAGGCCTGTGTTTTTTGACCAGTCTTGGTAACACCTAACATCTTGAGGCACTTCTTAGGCTAAAATCTAAGCAGTCTTATAGAACAGATCATAAATACTTGTAGTATCAATGTTTCCAGTCAAGTAGAAATGAAGTAGCCAACGATACTTAGCTAAATTTAGGCACTATGTCCAGAAGATCTAAATAGTAACGGTGAAATGTGCTTTATCCACAGCGAGCCACAGCATTCAGGCACTGTGGGAATGGATGCAGTCCCTGAGGAAGTGAAATCCACTTTGAGCAGTAGTGCTGGGCTGTAACTACCGTGCACGGTTGCTGTGCCATTCTGTGGGAATGAGTGCTGTTCTTTACCAGCTGGCATGGGCTGTTTTTGCTGTGCCATTCTGTGGGAATGAGTGCTGTTCTTTACCAGCTGGCATGGGCTGTTTTAGTCACTGGTCTCTTCATACTCCATCCATGCTGAACTGCAGGCCTCTTTTTCTAAGACGGTTTTTGGTGCAAATCTGGCTAGCCATGCTGCCTGAGAACGCTGTGTACAGTCCCCATGCAAAACTTAAGGGTGTTTATCTCTCATTTTTGCTGTCTTCTCAATCACTTGCACAGAATAGTGAATTCTTCTGTATACAAGCAAAGGCTCTTCACGTCTTGCTGTTATTAAAGCAAAATTCCAAAGGATTTTCTGAATGAAAAAAAGAATTATTCTATTTTTTCAAGCCATGCCTAGGGGCCCACAGCCACAACAATATGAGTGTACCCAAGAAAAAAGGTATGTCTTATTCAGCCCTGGAAGAAAAATAAGACCATGTCTCTCAAAGATTATGTAAGCTGTGACAAGATGAAGTCATGCATGTGGGTGATGAGCTGTGTGGGAAACCCAGGACATTACTTATGACATAGACAGTTGTTTGAACTCCTCTAGGACAGCTTATTGTTTGTATTTCTCACTCTTAGCCAAGAAGTACCTGACCTCAACTAAGGCTGTTTTTCAGTTGTACATCTAGAAGGATAGCTGGGGAAAAAAAAAAAAAAAAAAAAAAAAAACAGACACACGCACACACACACACACACACAAAACCACTTTTCTATGTTAAGGCTGATGAGTAAAGTCCAGCTATTCCTGTAACACTGCTAAACAGAGAATTGCCAGGAATTGCCGCTCTTAGCAGCTTACTTGATTACTCAGCCAGGCTAGCCTGGAGCGCTTGTGGCAGGGCCCGAGAAGTTCCACCCCTGTGGGACGATTACTCAGCTGGCTGCTGGAGACAGTGACTTAGCTACCTTAAAGCCAGGCCCTGAAGAGCGGGGCTCCCTTGGCCTCAGTGCCTTGGGTTCCTTTAGAAGCCATCCAGTGCAGCTGCATGACTTGTCCTTGTCCCATTCCAGAGTATTTTGAGACTAAGTGCACTGCAATACATGATGTGAGCCCAGGGCCCAGTGACAGGGACCCATAGGAGAAGCACAACAGCAAGACAAGTCTTTTTACTGGAAGCCCTCTGCAGAAGCTCCAGAAATTATTCCTAATAACATTCAAACCCAAAAGTAAAGACATGTTATTTACTGTCCTTAATTCCATTTTGGCTACCACAGGAACACTAGGAGCTAGTTGTGCAGACTGCTTTGCAGAGTGACCTAGAGGAACAACACAGGGCAAGCTACTTCCCCCGAGCTAAAGTGCAATGAAGGAGAGAGAATATCCATGCTCTCTCTAGGTAGTACTGGCTGTGCATGCCAAGCTTGCTCAACCAAAGTTTGCCACACTTGTTTGCAACATCTTACCCATGTCAGAAACAATCCTGCATGAGAGCTTTGGAAATGATTCAAGAAGCTCTGGAAGAGCTTTCCTGAAACATGTGCCTCTGCCGAATACAAAGGCCAGGCTCCTCTGTCATGAGATCTAGGTGTGAGCCACTGACTCATCCTGGAGCACGGCTTGATTGCACAAGAGGAGCAGCAGAGGAGAAGGAGTGGAGTCAGCTAACCGTGATGCATGAAAGACTCTCTTCCATCTCCTTAGCTCTGCTTTCTGTCCTACAGACTTTTTAAACACACCCTTTCTGATGCCTCCCTTGCCTACACTAGCTTCAGATCCAACAGTCTCAGGTGTATTTCTGATTCTCAAAATATTTTGCTTTTCCTTAAAATACCACTGGTAGGCTAGAGAGGCTGCAAGGGGAATGTGTGGACACCATACTTAGTTGGCATCCTGTTTTAGGAACAGCTGGGAAGCCCCTTGGCTCAGATGCCCCTGCTTTAATCATCCAGGGATGGCTCTGGAGTAAACCTTCGAGGCCTGTTCCACATCGCCTTCTTCTTGTCTTAATTAGCACTTCCAGCTAAGCTGTTTGCCAGGCTAAAAGAGCTGTCATCAAAGAGCCCTAAAGGTGCTGTCATCAATGAGCAAGATGGTGCTTGCTTAGGTGTCTGTTCACCTTGCTAATGACTTTTAAGTGGGATCAAATACTTACAGAATCATAATGTGAAGGGAGTAGCTTGGATAAGGAGGGTGTTGTGAAAGATGATGGGCAGCAGATGCAAGGGACAGTGTGGGTGCGCCACAAGTCCCACATTTTCCACCCTTGAGACATGGCTTCCAGTGTTTTCCCAGCCCATCCTAGGCTGTTTCTGACACACTCTCCCAGATCAGACTAAAAAATGTCTGCTACAGGGATGAGGCAGCTCTGTGGAGTTTGGGTAGGGTTGTGCATTACGGACCAAAGGCAATATTTGTGTGCGCATAAATTCTGCTTCCTTTTGTTTTTTTTTGTAGTGTCTCTATGTTTGCCTGACCTGTGGTGGACTACGGAAATGCTGTGGCTAGGGACTGCCTGGTAAGGAAAGACCTCAAGACCAAACAGGCACCAGCAGGCCAAGCGGTGTTAGGCGCGCACACACGCACACGAGCCTGGTCGTCCAGCAGAGAGTGACTGGCCGGAGTTGTCTCTCATCCAGGACTATTCTGGGTACCTTCTGCAGCCAGGACAGCCGCAAAACGCTGGCAGATATGACGCTGGTTCTACAGGAGATGCTTTCTTGAGGAGGACCTGGAGGATACACAGCACCAAACTGCACCAGCACCTCTGCGTAGGTAATGAGTCCCACCCAGGGTGTCTGTTTTAGGGTGGTTGGATCACTCTTTGAGATGCAGTGACAGTGCTGACTAGATTTCTGCTGGCCATACTGAGAGCTTAGACACAGCAGAGCATGGCTGGGCACGTCTGGGCACCTACCTGCAGATGCCGCAGTGTAAGTCCCCTGGCCTTGAACTGAATCTCAGTCAGGTTGGCTGTACAAGCCAATGAAGTCGGGGGAACATATCCAAAAGGAACGCAAGAAAGAGGTGAGGAAGTGCAACACCAGCTTTTGCCACCGTAACTCATCCCATAAGTGATTCCTCCGGGATGGGACAGGCAGTGCACAGCAGAGTTGTCCAAAGAAATGAGAGGATACCCCAGAGCAATCTAAATTCAAGTCACATAAGGGCGCAGAGAGACAGTGGCTCATAGCTTTGCAGAAGGAAATACAGGTCCATTCACTTTCCAGCCCTCCAAGGAAACAAACAGACCAAATGAGTTCAGATTCCACCCTGCGGACTTTGGGTACCCAGGAGACCAGGGCATGACATCAGTGAGCGGAAAAGAGGCAGCAACTTGCACGGCCTCTGTAACGCTCTAAGAAACCGTCACTTCTGTTTTTAAGGAAGAAAAGGACCAAGCCATTCAGCCACTGCCTGCAATGTGAGGTTGTCTAATCGTTGTGAAGAAATATTCAGGAATAACAGTACTTATTCAAAAGCTACTCCTCAAAGTTGCCTTTCTCCAAATAGTTTGGTGGTTTCGTAGCATCTTTGTCTCCCCACTGTGTTTACATGACTTGAAGGAGCAGGTGGGCCGCCGGTGGGTTTCGTGTACCAACGTGATAATTGCTCTGCGCCCTCATGGACTTGTTTGCTTCGGGCATTGGCAGGGTTAGGGTCTTTTGTTTGTTTGTTTGTTTGCTGGTTTGCTTTGCCTTTTGCCTCCTCACACACTTGCCAAACCACAGCTATATGTGTCACAGTTAACTGCGGAAACAAAGTCCTGAAAGCAAATGACCCATCTATTGAAAATACACTAAAAACCCTAAAGCTATAGTTAAACCAACCCTTGACGTAGTTCCACTCCGCATTTGAGGCAGAAATAGCACTATTTATTTTAAGCTTTGTTTGAGACGGGGCGAGAGAAAGCTTGGGTGGGACCTTTAAGACAAACATCTTGAAGTGGAGGCTCAGAAGGGGCTCCTGGCCACGCACTGACTATTCACCAAGCTTCCTGCTGGTGCTGCAGTTTGCCCTGTCACCACCGTCCGCGCTCGCACAGCACCCGTCACCCCCGGCGTGGCCACAAGCCGCCCCACGGCCGGGCACCGGCACGCGAGGCGCGGGAGGCCGTGGCAGGCGGCGCCC
>VZSV01000006.1:3516045-3548192 GCA_013398735.1 Nothocercus julius
CCGCGAGGCCGCGCACTTCATGAACCTGCTGCGCTACGACGCCATGGTACTGCGGGGCGCGGCGGGGCTCCCGCTGCGGCGCCGCTCCCACCCGCCGCGGAGTTTCTCTGGCCGCGTTGCGTGGGACGCGTTGCATGCGAGCCGCTGTTAAGCGCGGTTAAGGGGTGGCCGGGGGAGGCGGTCAGCGGGGCGCCAGGTACGGGGCACCCTGCAAGGCAGCGTCCGCAGCCGGCAGCGCAGCGGGAGCCCGGGCGGGCGGCTGGTGCCGGGGCTGCGAGGAGGAGGAGGAGGAGGAGGAGGCGCCGATGGAGCGGGGCACGGAGCGGCAGGATGGAGGGCAGGGCACGGGAACGGGCAGGGGTGAGACCCAGGCAGGGCTGCTCGGGCGCTCTGCTGCTTGCAGGGGCAGAGGGGAGATTGCTTTGCCTTGGTTTGGTGTTTTGTTCTCTTCAGTTGCCCTCCTGGCTCGCTGATCGTGTCCCGTTCCCCTGGAGCCCGGTGATGTAGGGGCATGTACGCGGGAGGACTAAAGGCTGGTGCTCCAGCTCTGCACCGATAGCACGGGGACCAAAACAGAGGCGCTGCAAGGGAGCCCTTTGAGCGGCTGCCCGGGCTGCTTCCCGCTCTTGCGCTGAGGGGAAGGGAGAAGATCCGCGGCTCAGCGTGCTTAGAGCTCCTGCCTCTGCTCTCCAGGGGAACAAGCGTAGCCTCAAGCAATATATATATTTTTTTAAAAAACAGTACTTATTTTGCTTGTATGCAGCACCATGGAAGGGATTAAAGGTGTGTTTGAGACTGACTGCATAGTTACTCTTCACAGTTGACAGCCCGAGTGTCATCGCTGCCAGCTTGTTCTGGTCAGCTCACGTCCTCGCTCTTCATCTGTCTGTTTTGCTCCAGAAAAGGCTGCGGTTTCTTTTTCCGGCTAAAAATGTCTTCCCTTGTTTCCCCCCTGCCCCAAAACCGCTTCGGGAGGGAAGGTGGTGGTTGCCCCACTGCAGCTTCCTAGGCTGAGCACTCTGCGCCCGGCAGCCCCATGGATACAGATACTGCTCCCTGTTTGCAAGCCCCAAAGGACAGTTTCCTAATCCTAACCTTAACGGGCATCTTCCTCGTGGTGACGCTGGGCAGCAGTGTGTGCGGGCAGGATTTGTCCTTACGAAGTGCTGGGGAGCACATCTGGGCTCCACAGTGCAGATACAGCCCGAAGGGATTTTTTCCTGCCTTCCTTTCCCAAACTTGCTGCTGGCTCCCCGTTCTCATCCTCGCCTTTGCCCATTTGACGGGTCCCTGAGCAAGCCAGGATCTTGATACATTTTCTGACCATATCGCAAGAAGAAACTATTCTAAACAAAATTAGCAGTGTCAAACTGGTGGAGGGAGGTAAGTGCCGTACAGGAGAAGGGCGAGCTAGTGTTTCTTTAAGTGGATTTGGGAAATCTTATGCATAGCATAAAGGGGTGAGGATTACTGAGCTGGTCAGAAGTGGGTAATAGCATAGTATTGCAAACAACATGAAGACAGGATAAGTCATAAAAGTCATAAAAGCTGTTGCAGGACAAGGGCAGGAGAGCCATGGGAGGATTTAGAGCAGCCTGGCAGTGTTATCAGGTACTTATTCCACAAGTGGGACCCATTTCCCTTTCAAGTTTGTCCTCGTCTCATTTGTGTCCTTCATCATCTCATACCTTATATATAGCAAGGTATTGGCCTCCAAATCTTCTTGCCAGCAGCACTGCTTTTGAGTATGATTAACACCAAATTCCACGTTAAGTACCACAAAGACAGTAATTGGAGTGGTGCCAGAAGTTCCATTTTTTACTGCTAAGTTGCATCGTTGTGTTAAATTATGTCCTGCTTTTTTTTTTTTTAAATATATATATATTTCAGACTGATATCATATGAAACGGAGGATTTATTTGGTCACATGCCGTGTGACTGTATGTTTCTTTTTATTCTTCCTTGTGACTTTCGCTAATGCTAGCCAATAGATTAAAATTTGTTGAAAGGGTATCACAAGAATATGCAAAGTGCCTAAGAACTTTATGCATAGGGATGGTTTGGCAGGTCTACACCATCATCCTCAGAGAAAGCTGCATCAAAAATGCAACTGTATTATTAGGCACCAGTGATTTCTCACACATTAGAGACTTTATAATCACTCATACCATGGGAGAAGTTTTGTTAAATTTTGTCTCTTAACGGACATGAAATGATGCAAATGCAAACTACAAAGCCAAGAGAAACAAAGTTTCTCCTGTGGTTTTTTTTTATATTTTTTATTGCAGCCAGCTAATGGCACTTAAGTCTGCAACCAGTTATTTTGGACTTTAACTGCATGCTTCGGATAACAGAAGGCCTATGCCTCAGCCAAAGGGAACGACTTGTTACGACTTTGCAAAGCTCTATCCATCTCTGTCTGTCTCTTTGGGACATCACTCGATGCCAAAATGAGCTTCCTTAGAGCTTGATTCCTTTTCTGCTCTTTCTTTTACAGTAGATTGGACTGCAGTTAGAATACAGTGAAAATCAGAAAGGAGTTAGATTGCATCCTAAAATGCAAAATCAGGATTTCCTTAAAGACAGCTATGACTTTCTTTGTGAAGAGCGCTGCAGGCCCTTGAGAACACCTTAGTTCCTTCACTAGAGGATTAGATGCGGTCCCAGTAGCCTCAGTGGGAGCACCTGGTTGCAGACAAAGCTGCTGCTCCGGATTTTTGTACAAGGCTGTGCTGGAAGCCGGGGTCACTGTCCCTCACCTGTAAGAAAGATGCTGCCAATCCGTTGATCAAACATATCGTGTCCCTCTGCTTATAGGAGCTTTTCCGTCTTTCCCAGCTTGGAACGTGATCGGAACTGATATTGCCTGTTCGGAGAATAAAAATTGGAATAAAGACATAGGGGTTGTTCAGCTAAATAGAGCAGAGAAGTATGTGGGCCTTTTTAGACCATGGGTACAGCTTTCCCCAGTTAATGTTCAGGGTGAAATTGTAGGTGCACTCCTGCCTGCCGGAGCTGGCCCTTTGACTTTAGGATCCTTTTCAGGCACAGTTCCAGTTACCTGCAACCTTCTTATGTTATGTTCCAGGTTACACTACTAGGCTGTTTCCAAAAATACATTTATATTTTTTTTTTCCTAACACTTAAAGGCGTTACAGGGTTCCTCTATACATTAAACTCCAGCATAGTGGTCCTCTGTGGGGATTTCATTGATTGTTGTCAAATTGGGGAGCATGGGGTAAATCAGGCTGAGCATGACAAAGGGTGCACACAAGAACATTAAATCATCCTTTTTCAAGGTAATGCCTTTTTGTTGTTTTCCAACCGAGGACAACTAAATATTCTCCTCTTGTTAGTATTGCCCTGCTAATGAAAAAAGTCCTATTCTCTAAATAATATACAAATACAAATACTTGTTTAGGTAAGTTTTCAGCTTTGATTTTTCACATCTCTATTGGTACGTGAGAGACGATGAAGAGCAAATAGCTAAGCCTTGAAACAAAACAAAACTAACAAACAAAAAACACTTCTATGTTTGTGTGACAGAGGAATGCTCCGTCTTAGCAAGGTAGGATGTTCTTGCCTGGAGCATGGACCTTCTATTCTCAAGCCTATCTTTTATGTCATGTATGAGAGTATTTATACTGATTATTTGAGGTAGGGTCTTATGTTTTCCTCTTGTTTTTCGCAGGCTTTGGGGAACCATGAGTTTGATGAAGGTGTGAGTGGATTGTTGGATCCTCTGCTTAAAAATGTTAATTTTACCATCCTGAGCGCAAATATTAAGGCAAAAACTCCATTAGGAAATGAAATGATGAAGTATGTTCATCCTTTTAAAATAGTACAGTTTGACTCAGAATCGGTTGGAATTGTTGGCTATACTACAAAGGAAACTTCTTTTCTTTCAAATCCAGGTATGCTTTTTAATATATAAGTTTACTGCATCCTTTAATACTAATTTATTAGTAGCCTACCTGTTTCAATCCAAAGATGATGAATGCTTTCAGTTAGAAAGTTTATAATGCAGATTTATTCAGCCTGATTTTGGACTGGTGAATGCTCTGTTACATTAAAGATCTTTTCATACTAAGTAATTCTGATCACTGAATTATCTAAGGTCTGTGAAGCCTGTGAAGAAGTGGGAAGCTTTTTGTCTTCTTGCTTTTTTTGCTTTGCTGTTTTATTGAAATTCATATTATTTTATATTTTATTTATCCATTTGAACAAGTTAAAATGAAATGCAGCTTGTCTCTAGAGTGAAATATGTTTAAACTAAGACATTTCCAAGTGCATTGAAAACTTGTGCTTGGATATCTTTAGGTAAAAGCAAGGAGAGCTTCATGTACACTTTTGAAACAGAAGTTGCCCAAGATGTTTTTGATTTCTCAAACATTTTCAGAAATTTGACTACAGAAGGAACACCCATTCTGCTTTTACCACAATTGCTTCATTCATGAATAAAATTAGAACTGATGAGCTTCTCCATGTCTGACTATTAAGTTATTCCAACATTTTTTTTTTAATTGAACAGTCTACTAGAATGAGGAGCACATTTAAATCGTCTGTAGGAGATGTGAGTCATTGCATGCTCAGCATTCATTCCTCCTCTGACTTAATCCGACTCTTTCCTGGATTTTGCAGGAGATCCCCAAAAGGACCTGGGAAGCCCTAAGCATTATTTTTTAATTTTTTCCACACTGAAAAAGGACTTCATATTATTATTTCTTTGTCTATTGATCAGTAAAAATGAAATAATGCATAGGTTTTCTGAAAAAATCTTTTAAAGAAACATAATATAAAACTTCCTTCTGTGACATAATTTAGACATACTACAGGGAATTAAACCTCGAAGTGGACATCTGAGGTTAGAACAAACTTTTGTATCTGACTCTTATGCTACAGTGCTGTGTTTTGGGAGTCTTTCTTTTTTTCCCTCAAAGAATAAGAAAATTTATCTGTATTTCGTGTAGGCAACCGGGCAATAGGTTATTACCTGTGCTTGAAGCCGTGCAGGCAGATGCCATACAACACCAAGCTGAGTTTGGAAAGTGGGCACAGAGCCACTATTGTCCCACGTTGTTCCTCACTAAGTAGAAATAAAGTTGTTTTTCCAAAATGTGTTGTTGCAGTAAGGTCATCAAACTAACTTTCTTGCAGCTAAAGGAAGCCTAAATAGTGTTAGAATGGTCCTCTGAAGCATTTAAATGCAAAACATTTCTAGGAACAGCTAAGCATTATGCCCAATGTCTCAGTATGCTGTGATATGATACTGCAGACTGCTACGAGAGAAAAAAAAAATTACTATTAAAAGAGAAAGCTGCCAGAGCCCTAGATACAGCAAAGAGGCCCTAGGCTAAATGTACCTCAGGATGTAACTGAGCATTTGCAGAAGCAACGGGTGTTAACATGTAGGGCAAATTCTAACAGCTGCTGTTTCTAGTGATAAGAATTTCTATAAATTTCCACTTCACCTTCTCAGTGTGCGGAGCGTTTGGAAGTTTTGAAAATATGAATTCAGAATATGTTAATTTAACCTGGTGACTGTATATTGACAGTGACCTAGCAGTCTTTCAGAATGATAAAATTAACCCCCAACTCAATTCCTTAATTCAGTGAATAAGATACAAGGTGAAATTAACTTCAGCACCTTCCTATCTCCACAGACCTCTTCAAAGTAGTGGGGGGTTGGTTTTGTTTTGTTTTGTTTTGTTTTGTTCTGTTTTGCTTTGTTTTGTTTTTCTCCCTAGACTATTCAGTAACTATTCTGGCATGCTATACCCTTTAGGGACATTTTCCAGGCTTTGACAGAAAGTTTGAAAATGCTGGGACAGGTGAATTCCTACACCAGTGGTTTTCACAGAAGAAATCACACTTGCATAAAATTTCTAACATTAGATATTAATAACTTCAACACAATTATGAAATTATAGCTTGTACATTTTATAGTCTGCTTAAAATAGCTCTCAACAAATTGGAGCAGATCATAAAAACTCCTTAAAACTCAGTGGTTTCATTGTCAAGGAACAATGAATCCCTGCAGTTGGGCTGTTAGTGCTAGGGTTTGGAAACAATAGAGATGAGGGGCACTGTTATCACAGTCGATAGATTACAGATAATTTGTAGTATTTTGTAAAGGATTTTGTATCCTTGTATACCACCACTTCAGTTGAATGCTGAGCTATTTTTTTCCACATTTCCTGCTAGAGTTGTTCATACCTTGACGCACCTACTTAGCATAGATATCCCCAAGACCATCTTTCTCATATTTGCGGGTAGCGACCGATTTCCTTTAGTTGTGAAATCATGTTCTAAGCCTCACAAAGCAGTTAGTTAATCTCTTTCCCTGTCCTGAGAGATACTACTGTGGGGGAAACCCACAACTGCTTACTGTACAACCCTACAGGCAGCAAAATGTTCACTAAAAACAATTTGTCCAACTTTATGCAATGAAATTTTAAATTTCACTTATTTTGTTTTGGTTAGCTTGCATAATGTTTTGAATATGCAGCCAGTTCTTTGTTTCTTGTTCAATTACAGCACATTTTGTATTCTGCTTCGAGGTAGCTGAAGCGCTTTCCCAAACTAAAAAGAAAAGAAGATGACACATCAGTTTAATACCTTGATAGAGGAGTTCCAGAAGCAGTGAATAACATTTATATATGAACTTTTTAAATTCAATGTCTTTGAAAAACGGGCAACCAAGTACTAAGCCATATACACCAATATTTTTGTTATGTTTCTTAGACAGATGAGAATTACGGAATTGCTCTGTCTTTCAGTCCCCCGCTGCGTAAGTTTGCGGAAAAGTTTGATAAAGGGCTACGCGTTTCAAAGTTGGTTAAGGTCCTGAAGCTGTGTGACATGGCACAGAGAGGGTGAGGAGAAGAGATGAGGGCCCCAAAGCTGGAACCTCTTCTGGAGGGCAAGGTGGGAGGCAGCGAGTCCTCGGGCAGGTTCCTGCACAACTTGTTCTGAAATGTCTGGTACAGAGAGTCCCCCTGGCAATAGTGGAACCGCACAAGGGGTGTGGTGGCCAGGAGGTTTATGTAACCCTCTTTTATCTCTTGGTGTTTCAGTGAAGGAGTTTCCTCTTCCTTTCCCGAGACACTTGTGCATTGGGTTATGAATTGGCTTGGCTTCTTCCTATGTTATAAGTTAATGTAAATCTTCTGACCAAAAGACACATTAGAAAACTGACACATTGAAAACTTTCACATTGTGAAAGGCTCCTTGCAAAACTCCGCAGGAGAACCTAAAGGTTCTGTGACCAGGATAAAAGTATTTGTTTATCTTCTGTTCTTGTAACTCTTTGTCATGTTAAAATAATTTCAGCAGGCACATAAACATTTCAGAAGGATTGCGAGTTTCCCAACATTGTATTCGGGAAAGGGTTTCTCCTTTCCAGACTTCCCGTTCTTTATGTGCTCATTTTGGGGCAATATCTCAATTGCCCACTGTGCTGTCACTTGGTATTATTGATAGTGGTTCATATTAGGTGAGATAATCTTGCATTAAAAGGCAATGCAGACTTTAGCACAGGACTTTGTAGAAGCTGCTGTTTAAAGCCTTAGAAGACAAAACCCAAGTGAGAGGAGAAAATGAGATATCTCAAAGAAATAAAAAAGGAGAAAGAAAAACCAAATGTTTATACCCGAACACTCACTGACATATTTATTTTCCTCTTTAGCTGAAGAATATTGAAAAAAAAAATTGTAATCCTACAGTCGATATCATTTCATTTTTTGTTTCTACAGATTTTTTTGAGTATAGGGAAGTATATACAGTTCAGTGCCAAAATGTTTAATTTTTTTTCAGTCTAAACACTTAAGTACTCCGGGAGGACAGGAAAATATCACATCAGGTCAGTTTGAACCACTTCCCACTAAGGACATTTGAAAATCAATGATATTCAAAATTCCATTAGCTATAAAAAATAATACCTGATATCATCTAGTATTTGCTGGAAGAACTAGTAATTAAGTAATTTAAATTAAAACAGTAATTAAGATACAGAATAAGTAAATAAAGTCTTATGTTATTTCTGTTTGTTTGTGTTTTAGGGGATGATATAATCTTTGAAGATGAAGTTGAAGCAGTGCAACTTCAAGTGAATAAACTTACTGCTATGGGAATTAATAAAATAATTGCACTAGGACACTCTGGTTTTGCTGTGGACAAAATCATTGCTCAAAAAGTGAAAGGAGTGGACGTGGTAATCGGAGGACATACAAACACGTTTCTCTATACAGGTATGTTACTTCTTACTGAAATGCTTCTCTAAAGGAAAGCTGAAACTGAAAGTTTCTTTTTAAACTTGGAGGACTTTCACAAGGACAGTTTACTGCTGCTTAAGCCAGGCCAGATTCATAATTGCTACCTATTGGTAACTTCAGTGGAATAAACAGATTTAAATCATTTTGTGAGCAACACGTGCTCTAACTCACTGAAATGTTCCTTAGTACTGTAGATTTTCAGGCACAAAGATAACTTCAGCAGTAATTTGTCAGTATTATTTTTCAAGTTTACAGATTTACAGGAGTAAACAAAATGTTTACCCTCGTTTTCTCTCTGTTTTCTAGCTCCTTTTACTCCTGTCTGCCTTTATTCTTTTGTCCTTTAGAGATACCCTACTCTCACCTAATCCTGTTTCAGCATCAAGAGATGAATATTACGCAATATTACAGACATTTCCTTTCTTTGGCAGCAGTGCTATTTTAGGCAGAGCCTGTCATCAGTGCTCACTCGTTCTGCAGGGCTACCGCCTTCCCTTGTGCCAGCGTGTAAGGATACAAGTAAGGGAAAAGCATTTGTTTGCTCTTGCCACGTTAAATTTAGAGGAAACTCCATTAGCTGATACAAATATAACAGGAACTTTCTGTAATTTTCAGCAAATTCACATTGACAGCTGCATCACCAGGTAGCCTAGGAACTTAAAAGGTTCTTGTCCATTTTGTCCTCTCCTCTTCCTGCTGCTTCCTCACTTTCTCGTGCTTTGTCTCATATTTACTATCAAACTTATCTCCTCCAGGCTCTCACCTTTTCCTATCCCACTTACAGAGAAACAATTGCACACTACAGCTGCATGTTAAACAGTTGGAATATCTCATGGATCTGTCCTTAAGGAAGAGCTTCGAATCATAGAATCATAGAGTCGTTATGGTTGGAAAAGACCTTCAGGATCATCAAGATTTAGGATTTAACCTACAAGTTAGTGGGTGCGAATCATTCAGCATTGGAGTGCAGTAGAAGGGCGGACAGATGGGAACAGACCAATAGGCTGGCAGCTGAGTAGTTTTTACACTGGAAAAGAAAGATCACTGGGAAAGAAAGATCACTAGGGGAAAATCCCTAAGGCAGATGCAGAAAATATGTGTATCCACTGCTTTAGATAAGAATACTCTTTGACCAAATGTGGTCTGAGTCTATAAAGTTTTATTCCAAATAACAGGAAGCACTTGTTGATCTCTCCAGAAGCACCATGACTACATCTGTGAATTCCACCCTGACTCAAAAGAAAGCCCTAGATCAAACAGCACAAAGTATCCACATGTGTTAGAAGTTAGGGATGGGATTAAGCTGTGGAGCACCATCTTATTTGGAGCACCTGAGTGTATGTGCCTATGTGCTTTGGGCTTTTAAGCCCTTGGGAGAACAATTCAACTCAGTCCAAGCAGGTGTGTCCTGTGTAGTCAGCTCAACCACTGGCTGCTGTGGGAGATGTGGTGTTGTGCCCATGGATAGCTCCATGGGGCTGCCTTAGTGTCAGGGCTGGAATGACTCCAATCATCTGCCTCTGGGATACCTTCCATTCTCCAGTGCATCTATGGATTGTGGCAGATGGTGACTTGGCTGTGTGCAAGTGGGTTTGTAACTTGATTCTGTTAGTATTGATGTTTTAGGTTAAATTACTCTAGTTTCTGTATTTCATTAATAAGGATGTTCTGGGTATGTAATGTGCTGGCTAGAACAGAATGAGAAACTAGGGAAGTGTTACTGTTTCTTCAATTACCCAATCTTAATTTACACATTTGTAATGAGCAGGATCTCACACTTTAATTGTGTGTTTGAATTCTAGAATATTTGAGGGATAGAAACAACTTCCCCTTCCAGAGGGACCATATCTGTCTTATGGAATAATGTTGTATTGATGGTTTATCCTGAAAAAAAAAAAAAAAAAAAAAGTCATCATCAGGAAATTATCTCTTTAGAAAACAGGAAATTAGTCATATACTCTCCGAGCACTTAACCACGTGCTGATGATATAAACTGAAAGATAGAAACCATGATTTTCTCCTGTTAAGGTCCTGTTTAGTCAAGGACTACACTAGCATGAGCGATCAAAACCTATTCCTTGTGCAGCCCCCAAAACCTCAAAGTCACTTCTGCACGTACAGTCCTGGGGAGCCCTCACGAGCGGCAGGGTTTCCCCAGATCTTCCCAAGTGAGGTCAGGCAGGGATGGGCCTTCGGGCTGGCGAGGGGGAAACAAGTCCTCGGGACAGTTTGGTTCAGCTTGGAGTTTGTTACCAACATCTCTCCTGGTGTGGAAAAGGGTTAGAGATTACTATAGATCATGCTAGAGTTCTAGGAGGAATGTTTATCATGCCTAATATTCCTGGATTAGTGTCCTATAAACAAGGAAAGCAGTTGTTCCGCTAGTTGCGGCACTGGAGACACCTGCTTTCCTTAGGATTCCTTTCCCAGGCTTTTCTGCAGCCATAGGGCGCCCTGGCTCTGGATGCTGGGAGCAAGATGACGCACAGATGGGAAACGCTTTGGGAACCAGGGTGAACAGTGGCCCTCAGCGGGGGGACACGTTGCGGTGCTGCCTGAGTCGCTAGTTACGGGTGCCCCTTAGACCTGCCATCGAAAAGCAGAAAAGAGACAACTTTGATCCTCACCAAGTGTGGTTTAGAAGTGCTGGTGGAAACAGCAGGGGTGTTATTTACATCCGAGCTACGCGTTAGCTCGGATGGACGGAGAGTGTCACCGAGGAGCCGGAGGGCAGGCCGGTAGCTGGAACGAGCGGCGCGCGCTGTGCGTGCCCCCGCGGCCCTGCTCCGCCGGCAGCTTCCCAGATCCAGCGGGAGCCGAGCTGGCTCCGCTCCCTTTCCTCTGCGGACCCCTTGCTTTCATACATCTGTTTCCAACCCCTGTATCTAATCAGTCTTCAAACTTTGCAGTTTCCCGAGTGTTTGGAATCCGTGACTACCTCAGTCTAACACTGATGAAGTTTGCTTTTGCGGGGCTTCACAGCTTGCCTCAAGTTGTGCTGTGAAACGGCATCCCTTGCAAATGTTTAGTCCCAAGATGCGTGTAGTAAAAACTGAGTTGGGTGTACATGCAGATTACAGAATTTGCTTGTAGGGATTCTGCTTACGTATTGTTGATAAAAGTAGTTTAGAGTTTTCATGTGAAAAAGTCCTGTGTATGTTTTGCCAACACCCTCGTTTTCCTGTCCGGTAGAGAACACCCCGGTGTGAGGGCCCAACAGTCAGCTCTAGGCGCTCCCTGGTATGCGGCCTTGAGGGTTTCCATTAGAACAACCAGAGTCAGGAGCTCCTTTGTTGCTCCTGTGACGCGATGGCAGGGAGAAGTTTGCTGCCACAACTTTATAAACACCGTGGGGGTTATTACAGCTCAGGTCCCCACAACAGTAACATCTTGTGCGTTAACATAACGGAGCAATCAGACATGTGCTTGTTGCCTGCTGTGCTTGTTAACGCGTTGGCTTTGCACCCATCGATCTTTTTAAGGAGCAACGTTTGAAGTGTCTTTCTGGTAGTTCCTTGGGGGTGGCCTCAGGTGGCTGAGGACCTTCTGAGGGCGCTTGTCTCGTGCAGGCCGCCCGCCCTCCACCGAGCAGCCCGCCGGCCCCTACCCCTTCATGGTGCGGGCCGACGACGGCAGGAAGGTGCCCGTCGTTCAGGCTTACGCCTACGGGAAGTACCTCGGTTTCCTCGACCTCCTGTTTGACGACAAAGGAAATGTAATCGAAGCGGAGGGAAACCCCATCCTGCTGGACAGCAGCGTGCCCGAAGGTGAGCGAGACAGAGGTTTGGAGCTGCCCACGGGGCCCCCGGACGGCTGCAGTGCTGGCCGCACGGTGCCGTGTTGCAGAAGGATTCAGCCTTCTTGAGCTTGCGTTTCTCTGCTTCAGGGTGCATTGCAGTTGTACCCATTTTGCTCTGTTTCTCTTTCTGAACAGTGAAACACAAAGACCTTTGTATTTGCACAATTTAAGTGCATATTTTTTCCTATTTAAAATCACTGATAGCTCAGGTGATACCATTTAGCAAGGTCTATTTGAGGCAGACCTGTAATTTTGATTTAAATGATTTTAAGGACTAACTTCTGCTGTTGCGCCAGAGGCTGCACTGGTCAGAACAGAGTTCAGGGCAACTGTGTTGGGAAAGCTGAGGTGTCTCAGAAATTCTGGAATACTCAGGCAATGTGCAAATGGGATGCACGTTGCTTGTCTTAGCCTCCGGAACATTTAAAGATCCGGAAGGAGGAGAATCTTTCTGTTAATACGTATATTAAAAATCCTTGAATAGAAACTCTCATCTGTTAAGGGAGGTGCTAGAAACCCTTTGAAAATTTTTGAGCCTTGAAGAGCAGGTTTCCCCAGAGCTTTGCATGCACTCGGGTATCATTAATACAGCATACCTGTCATGCTAATTTTACGTATCTCTAATTGGTAGATGAGCATGTTAAAGAAGAAGTGGAAAAATGGAGGAAAAACCTGGGAAATTATTCCGAAGAGATTGGAAAAACCAGCGTTTACCTGAACGGCACGAGCCAGGCCTGCCGCTTCCGGGAGTGCAACATGGGAAACCTGCTGTGCGACGCCGCGGTGAGAAGTTGCCCCCACGTGTGGCAGTGGTACCCACGCCCTACCCCAGAGCCGCCACGAAAACAGTGTGGCAGGCTCTGAGCTGCCCGTGTGTGGGTGAGAAGTGGGACTGTGATGGACTCTGCAGGATCTTACGGCGTGGTTTATGCTTTGCGCCTACCGTCCTGCAGGGAGCTGTTGCTGGCTGCCAGGCCAGCGACGGGCTGCGGTGCAGGGCTGACGGGCAGGTGCCTGAGGGAGCTGCCCGTCCCTCAGGGAAGGAGCAGAGTTCAGGTCCTTCTTGCCCGCTCTGCTCGCAGCGCCAGCCCTGGGCTCAGCCATTGCCCCCTGCGCTCTGGTGCGACCTTCCGTAACTCATTAACCTAGGGAGAAAACGCAGTTTGCTGCTGGTTTACTGCCGTGATTTCACCCACGGAGGAATCTAAGTGGTGCCAGTTTAAGCAAAGGAGAGAGGAAGAGCCCACGGCAAAGAGGAAGACTCCCTCTCCCAAGTTCAGAGGGCCAGCTCCGCTTCCCATGCAGCGGCCGCTCCGCGGCTCTTGCCTTGGCGAGTGTCCGTAGCGCCGCAGCAGCCGCCGTGGAGAACTCCCTTCCTTGGACCTTCCGTGAGACGCAGCCAAGAAAAGAAGCCACTTAAAGTAGTTTTACAGTTAAAAAAGCGGGTCTGACTATTTTGCTCTTCTGTGATGGCACTATTTTTTTTGAGTGCTCTGAGGAACAAAAAGTTCACTAATGCAACTGGTTGCAGAAAAGGAAATTACTATAAAGAGCCTGCAGCATTCTCACAAAATCAGGTTCCAATTAGTACTCATGAGTTTTTGTTTGGGAATTTGCTGAAAAATGTTTTTGCCACAATTGCTTTTACCGTAACTCTTAAGATAATCTTTAGTTCAAGCATAATTTCCAAATTAGACTGAGATCCATATAGTCTACTGAAATCAGTGTCTTTTTTTTTTTTTTTTCTTCTTCTAGACTTTGCTATCCATCTATTGAAAAACACATTCAAATACTTTAACACTTTTAAGCTTAAAGGAATTTGCTTTTTTTATACTTTAGAAGTTGGTAGATTTTTCTTAATACCCTTTTTTTTTGTTTGTTTGTTTGTTTTTTTTTTTTCTCGGGAGGTCAAATTCTATTGAAGTGAAGTAAATGTCTGTAGATGCAGGTTCTGCGTCTGCTTTCCTGGCTGCTACTGTGCTTTCAGGGATATTTAGGGACCATGGACTTCGGTATTTAGAGTTGTCCTGGGAAATCTGGAGATTTCGGCTAAGACTGCAAACAAAAACTAATAATTTATTGATTAGTTAAGAACAAATGGATCTGTCCTCAAGGAGCAGCTTTGAAGCTGGAACTACAGGATTTGGACACGGAGAAGTTGGTGATCCACAGACCAAAGGACCCTCCGTCCCAGTGTCTCGTCGCCAGGAGTGGCAGCGGGGGGATGTTGAGGAAGGAGCGCGCACATGGGCCGGTGTTCTGCACGTGTTCCCATCTCCCATCAACTCCAGCTCGGGGGTTTCCCAAGCCGGAAGCGGCATCTTGATAATTCCAAGTCCCCGCTGGGAAGTCGCAAACTCACCCTGTCTCCCTCTTTTGCCCTTTGAGCCCTCACAGTGCCCTGTGGCCACGTGTCCCACCGCCGAGCAGCACATCATGCCCCGACCTTGCTCTTCTCCTTGCAGCCTTCTCGCAGTTCCTCGCTGCTGAGCAGCAGCTCCTGCACCTCAGCCCTTGGTCCTTTTCCACCTTCCTCACACCACTCATTGCTTTTGTAGGTCTCTCAAATGTTCTTCTGTTGCCTCTTTTCCAGGAGGATCAGTCCTAGCCTTCCTCGTCACTCTGTGCCCGGAAGGTTTTTCTGTATCTTAGCCCACCCTGGTCAACCTGCTCTGAATCTTCTGGTTTCATATCATTCTTGAGATGAGGGAATGCTCTGGGTCTAATCCAACCTCCATGTCCCCTTCCTGATTTTACAGATTTCTGTCACATCCTTCCTGTCGTTGTCTCATTGTGAGACTGAAGTGTTTTAATTGCAGTCATTCCTGTATGGAAGCTGGGCCATCTTCCATTTTCCAGGTGTGCTTTCTGTGAATCTCTTCCTGTTCTACTGAAGTATTTTTGAGAATGAACACATTACTTAGCTGCACAGTGATGGTTTCCATTTTGTCACTACTCCTTAGGCTGTTTTTATGTTCCTATGTTCCGTCACTCTTCTACATCTTTGTAACTTCCTAAGAGCATTCCAAAGATTGAAGATGAGTCTCAAAGGAGCTGAAAATCTGAATTCCCTGCAGTGCAGAGCAGAAGCTTGGTTGGTTTGTGCACTCACCTACAAGCTGCAATATACGCCTGTCTATAGGGTCCTCTGCGCCTCTTGATTCCCCACGTATGCTCAGATCATTGGGGCTCTTCGCAGTGCTTGTAATTAAAAGGTCATCTTTCCTGCCTGGCAATGTCGTGTGCACAGGGTATGGGAGGCTTCTAGAGTTCATCATGGGNGGTTGAAATTCTTGTTAGAAGTTTTTCAAAAAAGAATTGTAATACTTTCTAATGTTTTGGCTTATTTTTTATAACACCATTTCACAACAGTGTTGCAGTTAACATCAAAGGCTATGCAAAACCCTTTGATCCTGGGAAGTCTCAGATAGGGTAAATTTCCAGAGCCTAGACTAGGTGAGGATTAAAAATCCTTTCTTTGTTGTTTTTTGCTTTGGTAGCTTTATGAGCACGTGACGCGTCCCGCTGGGAAGGAGTGGAACCATGTTTCAATGTGCATCCTCAACGCGGGTGGGATACGCTCAGCCATCGATGAACAGAGCACGAACGGTCTGTGAAACCACCAGCTCCGTTACAGCTTATCAGGGGAGAAATGCAGTCAGCCAGGAAGGCCCAGCCCTTGGGGGTGTTAGGGGTGGGCTTGTCTTCATGGGATTTACGCAGCAGCTGGGAGCTATTTCAGACTTTCTCGGTTGTTCACCCATCATTTGTGTACAGCTGCACTCAGACTGACCCGCACAGCACTGCTAGGATTGTTTGTACACGCTGTACCTACAAAAACACTGTAGGTTTTTGACGGTCTTTCTCCTTCCGTGCTCCTTCGGAACTGAGAAATAGAGCACATACGCTTATCTCTTGCTCTAAAGACTAGTATGTTGCTGAGGTTAGAAGCCTTCTGAAGTCCATCCTAACATAAGTGAATTCCAGGTTTTCGGAATGCCATGGTTTGTAATCAGGGAAACAAGATCTGAAAGCAAACAGTTTGTTTCATTTCAGCTAAGCCTTTTCTGGGGCTTCCATGAATAAAATTTAAGCCACTGGAAAAGTTGCCTAATTTAGCAAGAAGGTCTGTTTTCCTTGGTTGTGGATTAGTGGTTGGTAATTTCTTTTAGTCAAGTTATTTGCATAGCAATACAAGCAGTTACACAAAACGCAAATTCACTGAGCTTGTGCTGGACGGTGAAACACAAGTGCTTTGACTGAGACAATGTAAGTGACCCTCATCTTTACCAGCCCTCATTTTCTCGCATTGCATTTTTCCATGTTCCTTGTCAAATCACCTGCTGTGAAATGATCTTAAAGTAATATATATGTTTTTTTTTAACTAAAAAAACCCAATCTCTCTCCCCCAGGTAGCATCACGATGGAAGATCTGCTGTCCGTCTTGCCCTTCGGAGGCCGTTTTGATCTGGTGAGGTTAAAAGGCTCCACTCTGAAAGAAGCTTTTGAGCACGGTGTGCGCAGGCACGGGAGGGGAACCGGAGAGCTGCTGCAGGTCGGGGGTAGGTTCCTGTCGTTCCTCTTCACTTCCCCAGAACAACCATCCACAACCAGCAGCCCTTCCAAGGCAACTCTTGGCCTTGCTTGTATTTACGCGTGGAAGGTTAAGAGCGGCAACGAAGGCGGCAGCTCCTCCTCGGGCGTCCTGTTCCCGCGCGCCGGCTGACGGCGACGCTGCCGTCTCGGGCTGCCTCCGTCCCCACGGAGGGGCTTCCTCTGCGGGGCGTCGCGGGAAGGGGTCACGGCCGCAAGGAGCTGGGGCAGGCGCGTTCCCGTGGAGCTGGGTCGGTGTCGTCTCTGCAGCCCGGCAACCCCCTGGTCCCAGCCCTTCGCTGACGCTCGACCCGAAACGCTGCGCTGGGTGTCTCTGCCGGGTGTTGCCGCCTGTCGGTCTGTGGAGATGATACTGAGCTGGTGAGTCCCAGTTAGCCCAAGCGCCTCACGGCGCTGTGCCAGTCCGTCCGTAAAGAGGTTCGGGATGAGCGTTTAACGTTTAAAAAACCTGCAGGTTTCTTGGAAACACAGCTCCCTAGGTATCGATCTCGATTGCGCACGGCTGTGGTTGTAGGTTTATGCCCGATACGGGGTGGATTTCACTGTTTGTTTAGCAGAAAAAACCTGCCATGACCGAGGTCAAGGCCTTTTCCCGCTCCGTGTGTGTCCCCTGGTGACGAGGGCACCGTCCCTGGAGATGGGGCCTAGAGCCCGTCACGAGCCAAGGACAGAGCCCAAGTCTGACGCGCTTGGCAAGTGCTCTCAGTACCCAGTTACCACGTTCTGAGTTATCACCGAGATGATAAAATAAACACAGTTAACAGAAAAGAGAGGTGAGAAGAAAGTAGATGCCCTGCAGAGGGCTCAGGAGAGAAGATTTAGAGGCAGGGAGCGAGGTCGGAAGGGCCTCAGTGCTGCTTCTGGAGCAGCTCCCGGGCTCGCTGACCACAGACAGGTCCTAGAGCTCCCGGCGTTTTGAGGGAGCAGGAGGTCACAACGGGAAACGTGCAAACGTGGACGCTGCTGCGGTGACCAGAACCCGCACTGTGCAGCCCTGGCTTAGCTTTTCTAGTTACTGTTTTTAAGAACAGTAGCTGTTGTCCGTAACAGCTGCTAGGTTAGGGTGACTGGCTTTAAAAGGGATCATTTTAACCTAAAAAATAACAAAGAAAAAAAGCACAAGACAAGAGGATAGAAATAAGGGAAGATTGTTTCTCTCTGCAATGCCCTGATTCCAGCAATGCCCGGAGATCTTGTTCTGCGGAGAAGCAGCAAGGGACTGGCTGATGAGATAAGTAACTGAGGCGGCACTGTACTCCAGCAATTCCTGCTAAGTCATGGTTTTCTTGGATACAAGTTCGGGAAAGATCAGGCAGTAACTGTTATCACTCAGAAAAATACAACTTTGCAGTCACAGAAACTAATGTAAAGACACAATCAGAGTATAGGCTGCTGCTAGCCCTACGCAGTCAACAGGCTCCACTATAAAGCGGCAGCCAAAGGTGTGTTTTCCTAGGCATCCACGTGGTCTACGACCTCTCCAAAGCCCCAGGAAGCAGAGTGGTTAGCATAGACGTGCTCTGCACGACCTGCAGAGTCCCAGCCTACGTCCCACTGCAAATGGAGCAAATTTACAACGTGACTCTCCCCTCCTATCTGCTCTTTGGTGGAGATGGCTACCACATGCTGAAGGACAAGAATCTGGGATACAGCAAAGGTGAGTGTGGGCACCCGCAGCACAGCAGAGGAGAAATCCCTGAAAGATCTTTAGGCAGCGCTAGCCCTGGGCTTTCTTTTCAGCCAACAGATTAAATTTGCTTCTCCTCTGAAGAAGATGCTGACTGCCTGGGACTATGACTTTTGATTTTTGTTTCCATGGGGTGTTTCAACTTACTGTTGATTTTCACAAGTGGAACTGATGTTTTTGAAGTTGATTTAAAACTAAGGTATAGGTGAATCCTGTAAGGTTTCTTGGTGGCAGGATGGGGAGCAGTGTAGCTTGGGCTAAAATTCTGTTTATGCAGAAATAAACTTGCATAGGAAGAAATCTTTGGGAATAATGAAGGTGAATAACTTGAAAAGCTGGTAGAGTTTTTCTATGAGAGAGGTGCAAAATTAAAATCACTTAAGTGGGATGGAGATAGAGTGTAAATTTGAATCAGAGAGGGCCAAGGTGGTTGGATGGAGGTGCCTCAAGGTCCTTACCATTTATGTAGCTAGGCACTGTTTGGCAGAACATGCATGTGGCAGAACATGCCCAGAAATTCCTCCTAAAAGGCAAGGGATCAATGTTTCTAGTGCCATTGCATTCCAGCATTCCATTCAAAATTAGGGTTAAAAGAGTTCTTGAGGTTGGGAGGCTATCTCAGTCTACCAGAATCTGATGGGAAATTACTATTTTAAGAGAGAAGCACACAACCAAAAGCCTGATTATGCAAAGAGAACAAAGAGAATTCCCCCCCCCCAGTAAAACACAAGTTGCTACCAACAGTTCTGGCCACAAACCGCCATGCACAGAACAGCTCCGTGCATGGGCACACCCTGTGCTGAGGGCAGCCTGGGTGATGCACAGCACCAGAACAGCAAAGGGTAGCAAAAGCAGCTCTCACTTAAGAGACTTGGGCTCAAACTGCAATTTAAAGAAACTAAAGTTTGCTGTAGAACACGGTTGCTACAGAAAATACTGTAATTTGTTTGTTTATTTGTTTAGGAGAACCTGATATTGAGGTTGTTTCCCGTTACCTTGAAAGAATGAAAAGAGTTTATCCAGCACTTGAAGGTCGAATAAAATTTTCTGGTGGAAGTCTTATCCAAGGAAGCCTTACCCTGATTGCCATATTGTTCACTGTAACGTCTTGCACATTTAATTTTTGCTTGTGATATATATTTTTTTTCTTTTGGAGAAAGGCAGGAAGGGAGACAGTGCTGAAGAAGGAAACTTCTCTTACACATTACAATAAACAAGTACTTGAGTTTCTGCATATAATCAGTAATGGCCCAAGCAATTGTCCCTAATCAGGTAACGCTACTGAAGCACTTGGTGCAAAGTGAGGGAGGAGAATTTATGACTCTTCAGTGTTTGTTTGCGGCTGCTCTTTGAGACTTGCATAATCCGTAACACAAAATTCTCCATTGGGAACTTTGTCACCAACCAAACTGGCAACTTCCTAATTTGTCAAATTCTTCTTGCAGCCTGGACAATGAGTTGATAAAAATCTAATTCCAGTACCTAAATAACCTCCT
This sequence comes from Nothocercus julius, assembly GCA_013398735.1. NCBI lineage: Eukaryota > Metazoa > Chordata > Aves > Tinamiformes > Tinamidae > Nothocercus > Nothocercus julius. Next base: position 3,535,915 of record VZSV01000006.1, read on the forward strand.
AGAAAGGGGTGCATTACTGATGTGCATCTCCTCCTCTGATCTCTGCTGTTCAAGCTTTCAAGCTAATAATTTTACTTTGCTTCAGGTCAAATTTGCCTTACAGCTATGCCTGGAAGAGATGGATTCAGTGTCATTACAAAATGAGAAAGAAAAGGTTGTCCATATTTTAAGGTGCAGCAGCTCACTTTTGTTTTTCACTGACAAAGGACACAATGAGAGTTTGGTGTGATGAATTCTGATTTGGCCCAAATCCGGCATGTGTAACTTCACCATGTAGTATGGCCAGTGCAGGGGTCAAACCTAGAGGGAGCACCCAGCGCCTAAGAGGCCACTTACATGAGACAGTCCTGGAAGTTACTCATGCAGTGGCTGCCAGGAGATTTCTAGGTGACTGCCAGCAGTAAAGGTGCTCAATTTACACCTAGTGCCAAAGACCAAAGCAGAGGCCTCCTGAACGTTACCCCGTGTCAGGGACATTCAGAGAAAACGCCACCAACCCCTGTTGATTCCTGCAGCACTGTGGCATCCTTTGGGAGCTGCCCAGTAACAGAGCTTTTTATAGCATAGCCACGTTTCACCACTACAACTCAAAAGCCTTTTCTCTGGAAGAAAAAAAAAGGAACAAAATTCTGCAGATTTTAAAACAGAGCCTAAGAGGCAGGTTAAGGAGCTTAAAACCAGAAATAGGATTTTTTTAACACTTTTAGCAAGAGGTTGACCTATAAGTAAGTGTAAGTAGTGATATTTTGTAATAACATTCAAATTCAGAATCTGTATATTGAAATCTGGATGTTGTTTATTGCTGTATTAAACTGATTTGAAATGTTCTGAATAAACTGATCTTGATTTTCTGGCAAGCAAACTGCACCCTTTCAGAACCCAGCTACTGGGGTACCTCACATTACAGGAGGTGTAAATTTTTAAGATAAGCATTTAATAAGAAAGGGAACATTCAGTGTGTTTACTTTCAAGACTTACTCATTTCCAAGTAAACTCAAGGGTTGCACACGTAGTGACTTGGACTACACAGTTTTAGGAGCTGTGCTGGAACAGGGGTATTTGTTCTTCGGAGTACTTGAAGGTGGGAGACAAGTAACAGCTGCACTCAGCACACTACTGGGTATGACAGGGCAGCGAGGATTTTTCCGTACCAGCCCCTAACAGTCTTAAATCACAGAAGAGCTGGCACAGGCTGCCCAGAGAGGCTGTGCAGGCTCCTTCTCTGGAGATCTTCCCAACCCGCCTGGCTGCCACCCTGTGCCCCGTGCTCTGGGTGTCCCTGCTGGAGCAGGGGGTTGGACTAGATGGTCTCTAGACCATCAACCAGTCTGTGATTCTGTGAAGAACGTTCCCCCATTCCCCCAAGCACCACACTACAGTAGCTGGCACTGCATCTATGCACCACGCTGTACCTGCATGTCTCCATTTTAAAAGTAGTTATGAAAACGCCAAGATATCCAGAAATTACATTTTTTGCCTTCCTTTGTCAAACAGAAAGAAAAGGTCTACAACAGCAATATAAATAAAGCAAGTTGTGTTTACAAAAAAATGCCACAAACAGCATTAGAACAGTATACTCTGGTCTGTCTGCAAAAGGAAAGAAATCTCAGAGGTCTTAAAATATCTCTGTATTGTTCTGCAAGTAAAACTTGTTACAAATCCACACACAAAAGCCCTTTATGAAGTCTCTTTTTATAACATCTAGTGCGAACAAGTTAAAATTTACAGGAAAAAGAAAAAAAGTCTTCCACGCATTTTTATTCTAATCAATTAAAAAAAAAAATAAAGAACATCCTCTTCTCCGAGCTTCTAAAGAGGATGTCCGGGGAAAAATAAACCCAAACCACAAACCAACCCAGATAAGAAAGAGTAGAAAAATAAGGTAAAAGTCAAAAACACACTTCACGCCCATTGTTATTTTAAGAGTGCTTTAAATTTCAAGGTCAGATGCTAAATAAACAGTTATTACACGCGCTATATTTTCCAGGCTCATGGAAAGCATGAAGGCCAAAGATAACTTCTGAGATGATCTGTGTGCAATAGATTCAATCACATTTCCTTAAATGAGCTAAGATTTGTCGAGATATTTAAAAAACTCACAACTGCTTCCACACCAGTTTTCTCAATATCCTTGAAGGCAGGCAACAGTTGTGCTTTGAGCAGAGCCTATGTAGGCTGCTCTCCCAGCAGGTCCTACCTCGTATCGCCCTGTACCTTCTTCATGATGAGATTTTTGGGAAACAAATTTGACTTTGCTGATAACAGCTGAGGAAAAAAAAAGAATAAGAAGGACAAATGTATTATTTAATTGTAACTGGTATTAAATTTTAATGTCTTTATTGCACAAAGAGGTTTTTAGAACTTAATTTATGATATTTACAAGAAAATATACAAATGCAAGGCTAAAATGTCACGTGTACATTCCGTTGGTGCCGAGCAGCAGCCTGTGCCGGGTGCTCAGCAAACCCCACGCTCACATCCACGGCGGCACCGAGCTACCCTCCTTCGGCCCCTGTCAGGTCAGAAAAAAGAGGACCAAGAATGAGAACGCACGTTTACATCGAAACTATGAACAGCATTTGAAGACATTCAATAAAACTGGAGAAAAGTCAGGTAAGCTAGTGGTTTGAGTTTTAATACTTTGAGAAATAGTGTTTCTTCCTGTAGAACGTTTCCCCTGCCTGCTCCTGGCTGCTAGGTATGCTTTGCAGAACGAGCAGCCTCCTGCTCTGGGGGCACTGGCATGGGATTTTCCAGCAGAATTTCTTTCCTTCCTCTGCTAGGAATGCTCTTCCTGTCTCAGATGTCCCTTTTCCTTTTATCCTGTCTGAACAGACTTCCAAGAGCGGCTCTGTGTTGCATCACGGCCCTTTCCACGTCCTACCCGGGGTTCCCACGCGCTCCAATGCAGCGCACGGGAGACGATCCCAACGGGAACTGCGGCCGGGTGCGACTTCAGGATGTCAGGTCTAATGAGTAACAGCAGATAAATGGCTACCACATGACATTACATAAAAGCGTCTTTACGTAACATGCAAATTCTTTAAAGCTTTGGGTTTTGACCATTTCCTATTTTCAAAACTGAAATATCAATACTGTCGCTTTTTTAAACATGTTGCAATGCTTCAAAAGCCTTTCTTTAAAATTATCTTGTTTATCCCATTCTTATCCTCATGGAAAGCTGGCTGAATAAAAATTTTCTTACTTCTTTCCTTACTATTCCTGTTGCTGAGGAGCAGCACTAAGAAAATCTAGGATGCTCAGTTTTCTTTTTAAACACTGACCAGTCTGAAATCATTTTCCTGTTCTTCACTGTAAATACAAACACATTTCAGTACAAGCAACTTGGAAAGGATTAATCTCTGTTGGGCAGAGGAGACAGTCACTGGAAAGATCTTCTGAATAAACGGTAACTAAATGAGAACCTGCTTGGAGAACGGAAGAATAAGAACTTGGTTTGGAGGAAACAGAATTCCCAGAAGTCCTCTTAGGCAGTTCAGCGATATTTGGGGAGCAAAAAGGGAAGAGAAAGGGAATCAAAACGTGATTCCCACCCAGGAGCCACGCGCTTCTCCCTTTATTCTGCCTTGCTTTCTTCCTGCACCCTGGGCACCATGGAGAACATCTGCCCCACACAAACTCCCCGCACTTCGCACTTGCCTCTTCATGCTGGTCCTTCTTCAGCTGCCTTGCTTGGGCCGTTGTAGCCCTATTAACGTTCATTAACCCAAAGGCTCCCAAAAGGCAGCACTTCACTCTCTTTTATACTCCTGATACACCCCGGAAAGAAACACAGTTGGAATTCCTGGTTAAAGACCTTCTCTTCCTCTCCTTTTCCGAAACCCCCTTCCCTGTCCCTTCGCCACGGGACACAGGGACACGGCAGAGGGGACAGAGCAGCCCTGGCCTCAGTGCGGCCGCCCCAGAGCCCCCTCCTCGGCAGGGGGTTCCGAGATGCTGCAGAGCAGCCGGGCAGGGGAGTGAAAGGAAGGATTAATAAAAACTTTATCCCTAAATTAAATTATAATCATATTTGGTTTTGTTATTGAGGAAAAATATTTTCCCCCATAAAAAAAAAGACACAAAAGAAAAAAAGGCAATGGTTCGTAGTCTTTATAAATCACTTGACTGTTTAAAGCACAAAGCCCTTCACTTCCTTCAGAAAGGGCAGAGCTCCTGCAGATACCCTGCTTACTGCTGGGACACAGAACCAGGTCAGGGGACTAAATCAGGTCATTTTGCAGCACACAAGTCACTCGGCTACTTCCTCATTCCTGGGGCTGGTTGGGTCTTTTTTTTAAGCTTTTTGACCTCTGATGTGAGGAGGAGGTGACAACAGAGCTGCTGCTCAAAGCGGATTAATCTCGTTAAACTCGCCTCATTCCCGCAAAAACAATGGAGGCCGCCCCAGCTCCTCCTGGCATCGCCACTTGGTTCTGTTTGCCACACAAAACAAATCCCTGCTGGCACCCTGCAGTCCCCACTCGGAACTTGCGCAACCAAATCTGAATCATAAGTGAAGGGTTCTGTTCTATCCGATTAGGTAGCAAACATTTCCTGCTCACTGGGAAATCTAAACTGCAAACTTACCCTGAGAAGTTTTATGGAGCTTTTATGCCTATAGGTGTGACTATCTGATGGATAATAAACACAACGCTAAGCATTTGTACAGCATGTGAATTCTTTCTTCTCCGTCTGGACAGAGAGTGTTCGCACTGCACTGACCCACTTAGCGAAGAAACACCCTGTGAAATATATTCAAGAAAAATCCAGAAGCTCAACCTGTCATGTGCAGATTCTGTTTTTATAAAGACAACAGATGCAGGAAATGAATTGCAGGAAAGCCATCAAAAAGGACAGCAGAGAGAGGCACGCTGACAACCGACTGCTCTCTGCCCAGTGCTGCTGGAGGGTGCTGACTCTGAGCCCAGACCGGGGGCATGTTAGACAAACGAGCCTGAACAGATCTGGAAGGGCTTCATTAGCAACAAAAGCGTAAGAAATTCAAATTTCAAAGATTTCAACAGAGTAGTAAATGGCAAATTCTTCCCAAAATTGAACTTATTAAACAAGGAATCAAGAGCAAAATTGCACCAATGACCAGAGTCACTAGTAGCTTGAAGAATTTATCTACAACTCTTGATTTTTGCACATACCTTACTGAGCTCTGGAAAGAGTTCTTGAATCCCGATGTCCAAGAGCACGTAAGTTAACTAAAACAAGACAAAGTAAACGTCAGAGTCTTAGCCAGCCGTTAAGAACACTAAAGCAACACTACTGCTTTTCATTTTCTTCGCCCTGAGTGAGAATTCACACGTTTCTCAAACGCGGTGCCAAAGGGCAAGGTTCTGACGGGCTGCGAGTTACCTGCTTGTTGAGCACTGGTTGCTGCATTCCATCAAACAGGAGCCGGATGCCTTCGTATTTAGCCTCCTCCCCGATGCACTTGCCTATTAAATCTAGATCAGACATCACCAGCAGATACACAAGGCGTTAGGAAGCTCTGCAAAGCAGCTCTACCAGGCAGCTACAGAACAGCAACTGGTTTGAGCCGAATAAAGACAACCCCGTAATTCCATTTCAGTACATTTTTCTTGAATACCAGTCTTGAACAGTTAAAGACGTAAATAAATAAATGTATGTTTTATAAAAAAAATAATTAAAATTTTATCCTTCCTGAGTGGCAAAATGGAAAAAGCACTCATTTGGTAAACCAAATGCAAGTTTTTTCCTCCTCTTTGCTCTTTTTTTATTTCAGGGCTGCATAGCTAAGTCTCTGACTTTTTTTTTTTTTTTTTTTTTAAATGTCAAGTCAACCAACTCCTTTTGCTTTGTTTAAATAAACTGTAAGATGGCATTTTTTAGTTACTTTTGGAATAACACGAAGTAACCTGGGCCCCTTTTCCCTAAGTTACAGGGCATAAATTGAGCTCAGGTTAAGCTGCTAACTATACAGTATTTGTCTCTCCAATCTCCCCCCCGCCAAAACTACTTTATTTATTTATTTATTTTTAAACTCAGCCTTCATCTCTAACCAGGTACACCGCAAACTTTATGGGCATACCAAAACGAACAGGGGACAAAACCTCACGTCTTGCCTTGAAACAACAAGACACAAAACCCACAGAAGCAATAGTGTTTTAGCCATCTCTAAACCCTCAGCAGCGTAAAGAACACGGCTAGTACGTGATTCAGAGAGCTAACAGTGCTGCGTTTGGGCCGCGTGCCGGCTCGAACGCGCAGCCACGCTCGTCGGAAAGGCCGTCAAGCAGAGCACCTGGAATGTATCTCATCATCTCCTCGAAGGTTTGCTTCGCGCGCTGCTGCTTGTCCTGGAGGGAGCGAGCCTCAGTGCTCTCGCAGAACACGGCATCTGCAGGGACACGTGCAAGGAGCGGTCTTGGGGCAGCTACACACCACGAATAATCACACAGAAACTGCTTTGCCTTTTGGCTTCGAAATTGAGCTGCTTTTCCATATGAGCTTAACTGGGAGTAAATTCTAGTCTCGCTGGTTAATAGTCTCAAGTCTTTTGATCACATTTAGCCTGATTATATCCAGGAGGACAACCATATTTTTTGCCAGTTTCCACTCTTTCTGTGTTTTTAAAGCATTATCTTCTAGGTTTCAATCAATCCTACTTTATGCGGCGTATAACATACATAACTTCCTTTACAGAGGTATAAGCAGCCCAAAGCGCTGTCTGGAATTATCAAAAATTTCAGATTCACCTAAGACTGAAAAAATCAAAAATTGTTCATCAGAAACATTAGGCACTCAATTTTGTTATTAGGCACTGTAAAACTTTTTTTTTTTTTTTTTTTTTTTGGTCTTTCTCCCCTCTCCACAAAGTGTCTTTTTGTACTGGAACGGCCAGAGCTGGTCTTGGCTCTGGAACTCTGATCAGATGTGCCATCAGATAATGCTTCTCTGCAGTTGTGAGATGAGGTCATTTATCTCCCTTCCCTTATTTGTAGGCAAAACACACTCAAAAGTCCACCACAACAAATGACACAAAGTTAACAATAACTTAGACTATACAGGGCACAGATGAAAATTAATGTAGGGAAAGCATGAAACATCTGATCTACTGAACAACCTTTATTCTCCTTTTCTTGCCCTCTGCAAACCTTAGCAAATTACTCTTATTACTGTTCACAGTCCTTTACTCTGTAGTAAGCCATCACTGACAGGCAAGGTGGCTAACAACTTTCAGCAACTTGAACTTTTGAGATCTTTTAGTCAGCTTTTTTGGCTTTTAGTCAAGTATTATGAAATCTGGAGAGTACCTGGGAACTTAACAAAAGGGATTTCAAAATATCAAACCAAAACAGCACATTTACAGCAAAGACATAATCTTTACTAACCTCTTAGTAGTGTTATCAAAGAAACCAGACGGTGCTCCTGAAATAGCTGCTCTAACTTATAGTGCAGGTAATAGTCTGTGTACAGCTCCAAAGTGTTTTTGAAGAGAATTCTTCCTCCCATGAAGAGGTGATGCAGCCAGTCAGGAATGCGAAAAACTACCCTACCTGCAAAGTTCCAGCAGCGCATTTACACAAGCCCCCTAACAGCAACAGCAAACAAATCACTTTTTTTATATACATATATATAATACATATATATAAAAAACACAAAAAGCAAATAATATTTTTATTATTTGTGCAACTCTGAAAAATGCATCATGTTCCAGTTTCCTAACCAAATATTTTTATTAATTGGTACCCAGAGTGCACAAGCAGCCTAGGCACATATGTGGAGGGAAGGGACCTCTATGCCCATGAGCTCGTACTCTGAGATGCAGAAAGGGATGTAAGAAAGCAACTTACTCCAGCACTTGCAAACTTAACAAGAGCACTACAGTGGAATTCTATTTCTTACTGAAGAACCTGAATTTCATATTTGCCACGAAATATGAAAATAATCAAGAGAAATCACTTCTTACCAACAAACATCAGGTAGTCGTAGACTCCTTCTACAGTCATCATTTCCATAAAGTAGTTCTGATTTTGTCGTCTTTCTGTATTCTCAGACCGGTTCGCGTTGTTCTTGAATAGATCATTGAAAAGCTGAAAGCAGAAACATCACATTGAAACCACAGCATTCAAAGGTAAAAGAACCACAGCACCATTGGAACACTGGAAGGGACCCTCTAGAGATCATCTGGTCCAACTCAGCTGCTCCACCAGGGACACCCAGAGCACGTGGCACAGGGTCCATCCAGGCGGGTTTGGAAGATCTCCAGAGAAGGAGCCTGCACAGCCTCTCTGGGCAGCCTGTGCCAGGGCTCTGGACTGGAATAAGAACAACAGCAGATTTTTCTTTCAAAAAAGAGAGATAGCTAAGATTTTTCTCAGAACTTTCAAAGAACTAATGGGTTTTCCATTTTACTAATCTTTTTAAGAAGCTGTTCACTTTAAAGGGACTTTTGTTTTTTTAAAAAAAAACAAAAAAAAACACACAACCCAGATGTTGTCATATACTTTTGCTTCCTGTAGGTTTAGTTTTAATATAGACAGGAATCACTGATTTTTAGCAATCTTTAAGGTGCTGAATCTCCGTGTTGCCCCAGGCCGTGAGACGCCCGCCGTGGCGGCCCGGCGCAGGAGGCCCCAGCGGGGCGCACACGTGGGCGCAGGCGCCGGCCCGATCCCTCCCAGCACCCGCCGTGCTGCGCAGCGGCTTGGGGCTTCCCAAGGAAAGGCCTAGAGAAGCGCAAGGCCAGCAGGTCCACCGATCTCCAGTAGCTGCTCCAGACTTCTTGTTCCCAGCCCACCTTGCTTTCTCCCTCTCCCTGCCTTTGGTTCTTCCCCTAAAGTTGGCAGTGTACGTCTGGTTCAATCCCAAGATATTCTTCCTTTGCATCCTGTAATGAGTCCAACATCCAGCAGCAGGTTCCCCCGGCCCCAATCTGGGGCTCCAGCAGTTGGAAAGCAAGAGGGCTCTGAGCCCTGAAGCCCTCCAGATTCAGCAATCCTTAACAATAGCCTTTAGTTTATTTTAAATTACCCTCAACTTCAGCATCGAAAGATCAGAAAGAATTTATGCAAAATACTGACCAATTATGGAAAAAAAAGCATAAGACTTTATGCCAAGCTTCTAACAAAAATACCCCAGGGCCAGAGGCAAAAACAATGTACTTACAATATTGCCTCCTAATCACACAGATAAGGGTTTCCGCAACAGTCCCAATTTAAAAACAGTTCCAAGGAACAATCAGTAATTTGCCTATACCTGGTCTGCTTTCAATAGTGTAATTCTCTCTGTAAGAGAATGAAGCCATAAAACACCTGCATCACAACGGGCTCTAAATCATGCCAGTGTCCAAAGCGAAGGCCCTGCTCCATTCTCAGCAAAATCTGCGCTAGGAAACCTGGCTGGCTCAGGTTCTGACTTGCACTTCTCTAGGCCCTGCTTTTCGCGAGCCCTGAATTCCTGGCATTATTTTAACCAAGCTCGCTCAGCTTAAACAATACCACGGCATGGCATAAATTACACGAAGGAGCAAATATGGTTAATGCTGACTGGCATCCAGGAAAGTAAAGAGATAATTAATCATGCCCACTGTATGCCTGGTATGTTGATTAAAGAGCCCTGTGTAAACCAAAATCTGCACCCCGCCGTACCGAGCTGGGACATGCAACGACCGTAGTTGAATTAGAGGGACTTAAACAAATGTCACCGATTCTTTAGATACCCCCACGGGCTGCACACACTCTGTGCCGACTCACAGCAGCCCCTTGTGCCGCGTGGGTGAAGTTTCAGAGTTCATACAATCCACGTTGAATCATTAACATCAGCCTGACAGGTGCTCTAAAAAGAGATGACTATCTTAGAGTGAAGCTTTTTGATCTCCAAAAGTTATTTTAACTCTCATGGCAAGCGAGGAGTGGTTTAAATATCTGCCAAACATGGTATGTACCTCTGAGCATGGGTAACGTCCTGCACCTTAAGCATAATAGTGCCTTGTTCTTGTCAGGCTTGAAACTCGTCCTCCCTTGCACATGGCATTTCAGAAAGCTAAATTTCATCAATTTATGCCAAGGTTACTGAGCCTGAACACTTTTTATTAAGTATATATACTTTGTACTGTCCCAGGGTACACACGTACTCACTCTGCAGTCATTAACATCACATTTATTGCGGCACGCGGTAGCCACAACCAAGGGGACATTACATCTCTATTCAGTATTTTGTACTTCCCAGCATTTCATCTCAGAAGAAAGTGGAAAAAAATGAATATATAATATTAAATACCAGCATGAAGATTACATTCAGTAATTTAGATAAATATAAGCACATGATTTTGCTTTTAAATGCTTTTAAATTTTAAAAATGCCAATGTGTAAATGTTTCTGCTTATTTTAAAATCTGAGGTATGATACAATACTCACTACTGTGATTATACTAAAAAATACAAGTAGGACAAATTCCATGTTATCAATACCAAGATCTTCAAGAGTAAACAGGAACTATTATTATATGTATGATTTTAAAAATGTGAAATACTTTTAAAACAGCCTGGAAGGGCAGGGGAAATTCCATGTAAAGGTACTGGTTAATAATGGAAGTTCTTGAAATTAATGAAGCATAAAAGAAACCTTGAGAAAAAGACCAACATTAAGAAAACGTAAAAAAAAGACCTGTGGAAACTATTGTAACAGCAGACAATGTTAACCTCAACGGAAGAAGCTAACAAGAGAAACCTCTGTTCTCACAGCAAGTGCCTAATCAAAAAAAGGCAGTTACTCAACTTGCAGTAAGTAACTCACAAACGCACAAGTTCTCACACACCCATTCGGTGGCAGGTGTGAACTGCAGAGGAAAAATAAAATTAGGAGCAATATCCACAGCCAGCAGCATGAATATCCCCATCCGCTTCTGCTTGCTTGCCCTAAAATACAGGTGACTTTGCCAAAATGGTAGAAGGAAGAGCGTACGTAATGTCTTTACTACATCAGTTAACGTATAGGAAAGCAACTGTGCTCTCCCCGACATAGCTATGCACGAATATATAAGATATTCGGGGGGGTTCCAGGGCAGCTATTGCTGCTGGCAGCCCATTGCACGGCACTGGAGCAAGGCCTCTGCGCACATGTTTTGCCAATGTGTGCATCAGCCAAAACCCCAGCTGCTCCAGCAAGGCTGGCAAAGCGTCTTCTGAGACTATCGAGCCATTTACAGACACTCAAAACAGAGGCAGAGCTGAAGACAGAAGTCTGCAAGTCCTGTCGGTGCCCTTTTGAGGGGCAGCTACTGCTGCAGAGGGAGTTGTGTTTTACCAGCAAGGCTGGTGAAACTTCTCTCCTGGCAAAGCTAACACAGGACAAAATCCAAATGCAACTGGCCGTACTGAGAGCGGCTACCCACCTTCGTCAAGCATTTGTAGCTAAAGGTCCTTCTGCCAACGCTTAATACACACACACACCAGGAGCATTCAGAAGGAAGCAGAGGGAGAAGAATCCTCCGCTCAGCAGAACAGGCGCCATTCTCACGAGGCTCGGAGCTGTCGCCCGCGCCGCGGGCCTTCCTGGGGCGGCCTGTGGCTGGGGAGCGAGGCCGGCGCCGCGGAGCCAGCACCAGAGCTGGCAGCGCAGAGCCCTCGGCACCCTGAACGGCGTCCAGCGCGCTGCTGCGGCATGAGGGATCTGCACTAGACTAGGCACCCTGCATCACATGTGGCAAGAGCAGTATCAGCAGAAAACCTACTACAGCGTTTGTCAAAAAAAAAAAAAAGAAAGAAATCTGCAGTCACAGTATTTTTGCTATGAGATTACAGGTTCTCCTCCAGACAGGCCACTTGCAGAGGAGGTGGCCAGCACATCCTTGTCGTGCCCCGAGGGCATTTTCAGCAGCTACCAAGCAGACTTGTGCTGTGATCTCATCCACCTCCATCTGGCTTTATTTTTTCCACTGTCATATATCTGCCCTGGCTCCACACAAGTAACTCACACAACGACACAGAATCACAGGATGGTTGAAGTTGGAAGGGACCTCTAGAGACCATCTAGTCCAATCCCCTGCTCCAGCAGGGACACCCAGAGCACAGGGTTGCATCCAGGCGGGTTTGGAAGGTCTCCAGAGAAGGAGACTCCACCACCTCTCTGGGCAGCCTCGTGCATTATTGGTACAAAAATTTTGCACACATCTCCATCACCAACTTGCACTGGAAGTGGGTGACCAGGCAGAGGATCCCGCAGGATCCATTTAGGGATACTGCACAGTGCTTATATATTCACTAAATAACACGGCACCACAGGAGTCTAACTGCAGCAGAA
>VZSV01000006.1:3548229-3587521 GCA_013398735.1 Nothocercus julius
TTTTCTTCCCCCCCCCTTTTGGGGCTGCAGGGAGTTGCCTCAGTTTAGCTTTTGTCTGGTTGGTTAGGCTGAGCAGCCCTTAGCACCTGCATCCCCAGGGAGCTTCCCACTTTGGCCTCACCTGGAAGAAACTTGGTTCACAAGCTCCACGGCAGCTCCCTGGTATGAATCAAGAGGTAAGTGGCAAGGATGGGGAGGTTTGCTTCCAAAACACACCTGATTTGAACCAAAACGGTCAGGTAGATGCAACTAGAGTGGCTTACAAATCAAATCCAAGGAGTGACAAACGAGATGGGGCGCTGCCGCATGGCACGAAGCTCTTCCCAAGTACGGCCTTGGGAAATAATCTGGGATATCAGGCCTCTGATAACTGGTTGTGAGAGAATATGCACTGTGGCTAAACTGAGAGATGGCAAGTTCAGGAGAGAGCAGCGAGCGCCTCCGCGCCGGGCTCTCCGCTGGCCCCAGCCTGCAGCGCGGTGAGCACGAACGGATCCAGGCCTGCAGGGTATCCAAGCACAGCACTGCCCTCCGGCATCTGCAGAACGTGTCTCGGGTGCCCGTCATTAAACCACCACCACAGGAGCTATACTAAGGGTGGGAGCTCTCCTTGTATTTACGGCAAGTAGGCCCCAAAAGAAATAGAGATTTATTTTAAAAAAATCTGAAAGAACACTTAGAACCGATTAGTTATTCGCAAGCCCTGCAGCTAGACTAAAGGGGCCTGCCCTTGCTGCGCCTGCTGCACAGGGCACGCGCTGCAGACACGCGCAGGCGCCCCGTGGGGTCACACACGCAGAGGGTCAAGTCAGCGGTGACCACGGATTTCCCCCACAAAACTACCTTGTAAAATCAGGCGTTAGAAAACATAAGCCAAGCCAGTTAAAATAAATAAATAAATAAAATCAAGGTTTAGTCTAAAAAACCCTCAGAATTCCAAGGTTCAAGCCACAACATGGTTAGGTTTCTTTCCTCGGATCACCAAGGCTGAAAAGAATTGGCAAGACCTCATTTCAGAGCTGGAATTTCTGTTCATGGTCTCTTATGAGACTAACACTTCAGAGAATGAGTTTGTATTTTAATTGACCAATGATATATAGTGGGTTGTTTTTTTAAAGACCTTTCACAAATCCTGAACGGTTTTGAACGTCATTTTCAACTATTTTTTGGTCTCTTAAAGAAAGTATTTCAAGCAAAGAGTTCTGTTTTCATAGGAACTCTTCAAAGTGCAGAGTTTTCTGCTTAAATGGTTTCTTTAGATATGTCAAGTGTATTAAAATACTAACGTTAATAATTCTTGGAAGATTATAAGTATAGTAGAAAATTAACTGTGATCATATATATCCCTGACTTATCATTATTTCAGATTGAATGATCTGTCTAAAATCATGCTAACGCTGATATAGGGAAATAAAAGGAATTTGGATTTCCAAAATCCTATTGCAGGAATATTAATGCTTCTTTGCAAATTCCACAAAGATGTTAATGAGCTAAAGCAGCCTAACACAAAAATTTAAAGACCAATCTCTTGTTAAAGCCACCAAAGCTAATGAAAGCCTTCCCAGAGTTTACCAAGCTCTAAACACAAATGCAGGTAAATTAAAAAGGGAACTACCTTTTCCTAAAACATGGTAAAAAGTCAGAATGGAAGCACTGGGATTTACCAGTAAAAATGTCAGAGAGTACAACTGTAGTTAAAACTTATGTAAAACAGGCATCAATGAATGGACACAAACATTTCATTAAAGACAGATAAACAGGTACTGCCATGTTAACAATTCTGGCTTGTAGCCTGCTGACAATCCTTTTAAACACTGAAGTTCTTCAAAAAGGAAGTTACCTTAGGGTATTAAAACATTCCCATTTTACATCTTTGCCTTCCCTAAGAAAGCAAATTGAATGGTTAATCTCTTCTATTTATGTTTTTTTCAGCTTATTCCTTGCATCTTCAGATGAAGGTCAGTTTTCTCCACTCCTATAAAGTAGAAGAAAGAAAAAAAAAAAAAAATCTACTGTACCTTCTTGTTGTTCTCAGAAGTTGGACTGAGAATGGTAAGTTCGGGCCTGCTTGGTTTAGGCTTGGGAGATTCACAGGAGTTGATAAAGTTCATGATGAAGGGCTCCAAATGCTGACCTTTCTGAAATCAGACAGTGAGTGACTTGTCAGTAAGATAACTATGGGAGGGGGGAGGGTTTCTAAACAAATTCTTGACTTGCCTGTAAGTTAGTAAGCCAGTAAAAGCAGTCACTGAAGTTAAAAAGTTGGCAACCTGGAAGACTTACCTCTTTAATCAGCTTTCCTGGAACAGATTTTATAATTTTACCTGTAATTAAGAAAAAAAAAAAAAAGCCCTTCTGTTATCATTGCCTGATATTTAGGATGGCACAGCTAACAACACTTTCCATCTTTCTTTCAATTTTACATCTTTTATGTTATCCACTCACAGTGTAAGCTCTTTAGGGCAAGGACCATCTCTGTGTATAAAACTTCACAAATATTTGTTGGGACTTCTTAATATAACAGCAACACATCATGACAAATTACTAAGCTACAGTAAACAAAAAGACTTCATGCTCTACCACATTTTGCATGCTTACTGTTCAGTACTGCATTGAAAATAATGCAGTAGTTCAAAAAAAATGTAGCTTTTTAAAGCTTTTATAGCTTTGTATGCCAGCTTTAAAAGTAAGCTTTTTTTTGTTTTTTGTTTTTTTTTTTTTAATATATCCAGCTTTTAGGTAACCCAAGTGTTTAGTATTTGTAACAAAAGATGCTTAAAAGATGAAAACTACACAGGTGATTACCGATTACTGTAAAAACCTGTAAAAATGACTGGCTCATCTACATTGGACTTGTACCAATGCTATAAATCTTCCTGAACTATACAATTTGGTAGAGAAATCTTACCACCTTGTTTGCTGATGTAAAGGTTCAAAAGCAACCCTCCCTCCTCCCACTCCCAATCATGTCAAATGAGCTTTTCCTTTGAGGAAAAAGTAGCAGCACATCTTGCTTCCTGAGCTTTGATTTTAACAACTGGAAGGAGCGGAATTGTTTCCACATCCAGATCCTTACCATACTACATACCAAGATTCACATCAGGCAACATCTTGTCAAGAAACTGGGTCTCTCCTCCATTTGGAGACAGAAAGTCAGCTAGAAGCTGGCTGTTGCTTAGCTCTGGATGTTGCAGAAGTTTCTTTGAGGTACAAGGAAGGAAAGAGAAGTACTATAAAAACAATCTTTAAAATCAGTTTTTCTAGAGCAACAAGAGATATTTACAAAGCATTATGTTACTATAGCTATTAAGTGTAATTTGCAAAATATTTACCAGTTTCAGTCACGCGAAACTTTAACCATGTTTCATTTGCTCACATGAACCACTACTGTAACTCTTCAAATCACTTGGGGATGGAGGAAGAAAACTTAACACATATTCCTTTATTAGTTTTGTATCGCTAGTTTTATTACCATACTCTCCTTCAAAAGATTGTTTCATACCTGCAGATATTCCTGAAACTCCTCCCTCTTGGATTTTAAGAACTCATAGTTCTTGGGGCCAATGATTCTCTTTGAAGGAAGCTGAGCATCAGGGAACGTACCTAGTAAGATATCAAGCAGATTAAATTATTCTTGAAACAGACACTACTTTCATTATTTTTAATTTAAGCTGAGTAGTGAAAGGCAGTCTAAGCAGTTGGGGAGCATACCATGAAATTCCGTTAGCTTTGATTCAAGCACATAAAATTCAAGGTATCTTCTGTAGACAGACCAGTGTTCAGGTTCATGCCCAACTGAGGGGGAAAAAAATACAATAGAAAAAAAAAAAAGTTAACGTGTTAAAAAAAAAATGGTATCAACAAGGCAGTTCTCATCTGCTTTAGTGAATCCCTGAATGTAATGAACCACTTCATAAACTCAGAATTCATTAGGGATGACTATGTTACATCTCTTTTCAAACTTTTAACCAATAAGCTACAGAAATATTACTTGTTGAATACAGTTCCTTGCACCATCAGCCCAAACCCTGACCATCCTTCTTCCTGAAGCATATCACTAAATAGCCCTTGAAGACTTTCTACTCCTTGTGAAAGTGTTAGCTTCACTAATGTAATTCCACACAGCCCCAGGATGATGTTATTCTTTCCACTCAACATGGATGTAATGTTATCTAGACACATATAAACTATCTGAAAGCCAGAATGTTTCTTGATTACCAAAAGATTTTTATTTGTATAAGCAGTACACTTTAAGGTTACAGAAAATGCTATTTATTTGACAATATTCCAAACCTGGATTTATCCGCAAGCCAAACTACATATCCAAAATATGTTCAGTACCAACAGCATTATTTATATGACTGTATTTTTGAATGCTGTTATAAATAAAAGGGGAATAAGAAAAATGAGTATAAAGGGGAATAAAAATATAGGACAGATGTTTGCTCATTAATGTGAGTCACAGGATTTTTTTTTGGAAAAAGGGAAATTCTTAAGCTTTAAGCTTTGGTGTTAAGTGTAAGTGGATCTGACTCATTGTGAAGAGTCATTCTCAAGTTGCTAATAATACATGTCAAACTTATTTCTGCAGCATTTTTAACTCATTATGTCAGAAAAACATGCATGTACACCACACTGTAACAGTCAACAAAACAGAGCTAGGAGAATTTCAAAAGGTAATTTTTCCCTAACAATGTTGCATACCTGCCCTTCTGTCGTTTCTCTCTACATCAATACAGAACACAGGAATTCTCTCCTTTCTGTCTTTTTTTTCCAAGGAAGGATCTTCAAAGAAATCTACATATGGGATGCTGATTTTCCATGCAGTGAGGTTGCGAGGTGTATTTGGGGTACTAACAGCCTCCTCTGGAGAATCATCCTCCATTACCATGACACCTTCCTCAATCTGTGAAAATTCAAATATCAAGATCTACAGTTCTATCTTCAGTTGGTTTAGCCTTTCTAAATCACACCTATGTTAATGAAACATAAGCAGGTCTTTGTAAATGAAATATGCGCTCAAGATTACTGACTGACAACTAAAAGACAACATTTTCTTAATGGAGAAATTACTGGGTTTAGATCTACTGTAGATTAATTTTTACAGTTAATGAAATGTGAAAATATACGTAGCACAATCAGCTCTCATATCTGAGACTTCATAATGAAGAAAAAATGAAAGCAATTCAAATGCAGGCCTGCGTTTGACTTGCTCTGCAAGACGGATGCAACGCGGCCAGGATGGGGACTGAACTACCCCTACAGCCCAGAGCTAGAGTTAAAAAAAAGAAAAAAGAATCCTAAGCATCTGCTCCGGATGCATCATGGAACAAGGCGGATTTAATCCTTGTTGGCCATGTGCAGGGCAGCTCTAATGCACTCAGCTCATAAACTCACATTCCACGCCATAAAATTTGGCAGTATTTTTTCCGTACGCAAGCTGACCTCAGAACCAGCGCCATGTGAGCACTACGGAAGTTCTTTAAATCCTGATCCAGATTCCCAGTGCCGAACTAACGCACGCTTTATATCCCTGATACTACTACTACTACTATAACAACTGAGGTAAACTGCCCACAGGAAACATGCCACCAACCTACCACAGTACACCAAGCCTCACGTCCCAGGGAAAGTTCCACAAATCTTTTAGAAAGATCTACACACCAAATCTACACATAAAAATTATCTCATATACCTGAACTGAAAATGGCACACTTAAATACGGTCTTGAAAAACTATTTATTTTTCCAAACAATAGTTAACCTGGACCTTATCTTCACCACACAGAACAAATAACACCCTGAAAAGTGAAAACCAGTTTTACAAATGAGGAGAGAGGGACTGTGAGAAGGAAGGATGGAGCTGATCTTGGGCTTGCATAGGAGACAAAAGCAAAGCAGGAAGGAGAGCTTGGGAGGAGATTAGCTCTGGCTAGAACTACACTGGGGAAAAAAAAGTTTCTCCACAAGCGGAAAAAGTAGATTGGGAAAATGAAAAAGACAACTGTATTTCCTTACAAAACTCAAATTGTTTGAAGCTAATCTAGCCTGGTGCCTGGCAGCAACAGCTTCTAGGAAGTCTAGTGACCCTGGTGGAAGGCAGGTCCCACCATCTCGCTTGCCGGATGAGGGACAAACTGCTGAGCCCAACTCGGAGCTCCCCGCTGAAGTCCCCATCCTGCTGCCAGTCTCAGCGGTCACCAGCCTGCAGAGACAGCGGCTGCAATCAGCACCTGGCCCTTCTCACTGAGATTTGCAGGACTGAGATTTGTATTCAGATTAATAGCACATTCCTCTGTGTGTGTGACAATTGGAAAGTAAAGCATTTTAGTAAGCTTCACATAAACCCACACATTGAGAGCGCTGTCCCTGGTTCAAATTAAAATAGATTTTAATGCATGAATTTACAACATGTGAGGAGAACCTCTCAGACTAAAGAAAACTGAAAAGCATGGGTCTAACTTTCAAGTTATTTTCCCCTAGCTCCATAATTTAAAGTCAAATTCCCCTCAAAGGCCAAGCCCAAATGCCTTAATAAGTTTTTGATGCACTGGGCTAATCCTAGTAACACATGAAGGCCACACACCACCTCTGAAATAACTACAGAAGTTGTGGATCTGGCTCCTCCTGTACGAACAATTGTGTTTTGGCTCTGTCCTTTCACGTGGTCACAACAACTGCAGCTGAAGCACGCATGGCTCAACACACCGAGTAATCTCGGCTCAGTTTTAAGCGTTGCCTTCACATAATACTGAAATGATCCTCAAACTCATTACAACGCGGACCACTGTCTTTCCAAAGAGACTTCTGCAGATCCGTGAACCAAATCCCCTCTTTTCTAAACAATTTTCTGCTTCCACCGAAGCAGAATTTCACTGAATGAAAAGGGAAGCTGTGACCGGGAAAGAGCAACCTCAGTGGCCAATGCACAGAGGTCACGCTCAGCTGAGAAGGGTCACAGTCGGACAGCTGAATTACCCACTGTGCTGCTTGCACTAAGCAGCCAGGAATAAACCCAACCTGAAAGCTGCAGGGAGGGTTTACAAGCCGCAGCACCAGCGTATACCACAGAGCAGAGTAAACGGCCCCTACGCACCCTGAAGAGCGACCGCGGGGCTGTGCGGGAGCTTCACATCTAGAGGTCTCGTACGGGGCCCGGAGCTCGCGTGCTCCCTCCCCAACGCCGCAAGCGGTTGTCGCGGCAGGACTGAAGCAGCAGGACAAGGCTACAGGATGGCAAATCCAGGTAAAGGAGAGCAGCGTTTCTGCAGGACGCGGCACCAAGAGCTGGCTGTGATTCACACTCACTGCTCTACCAACTGAGCGCTGAGCTGCTAACACCTATAACCCCTCCGGACCAAGCCCATGCATCTGCATTAACACTGAGTACACAATCTCCACCAGAACCGGCAAGGAGGCAGGGTCACTATACAAGCACGCAGACTTACCCCACTCCGCAGCTTTTGACAACACTAAATGCTTAGGCCTGACTTCATCAGAACACTTGCCTGCACTTGACACCCAAACCGCTTCTCCCCAGATCAAGTATTTTACAAAAAGCCACTCCAATTTCCACTCAGATCAATGTCAGATGAAATTTTCCACAACTAAATCAACATCGGAACAGGCACATTATTCCACTCATTTTCAACACTTACGAAGGATGCTCTGGAAAAAAATATAGATGGATAAATAATCTAGTTTTGGAAGAAAACTTCTAAGTAGACACCGTTTCTAAGGGAACAGACTGCTACCTCAGAGCTACACACAAAGCTGAAGATGGAAACTTGTGAAATACTTTAACCTACACGTCTGCTATGTTAGTATTCAAAATGTCAAGGTAAGATACATAATTTCAAAAATATGTTCTTCAAAAAACAGTTTAACTAATAGTTTCTTAGCTCAACAACTAACAGAGTAATAGGAAACATTTTTAAATAAATCTGCATTGCTTGGACAGCTCAGACTTTCAAAAATTAAAAGGAGATGTATTGTTTCTGCTGAAATAAGACAAAAATTCAGACTAAATTACTGAGAAAAGATGCCATCTCTCATGTAGATTCTTTACCCAAGTGCAAGCTCACACTTCAGCTTTTGTTTCTCAGCAGGGCTTTTTCAAAGGATCTCTCTCCTCAGCCCCAGCATAAGAAGTTCCCAAAAACTCTGAGGCCTTTATTATTTGGCTGATATGAACCGAATTTAAAAAATACATTCAAAAGTTTAGCAGTGGAGCATTGGTGGGAGGAAAGGAAATGATAGAGAACACCTAAGCTCCTTTTACAGGAAAAAAAAAAAAAAAAAAAAAGAGAGAGGTAAAACCATTTTGTACTATATCCTCTGCTTAAGTTGGCAGTTATGCTTCCACTCTGCTTGGCTGGCAGAATCTGGAAGCAATGTCGGGAACTCAATCCATTTTCCTTATCTGGCCTCCTAAGAGAGAGGAGAAATTGAACTCTCCAAGAATTTAATTGCAACAGTTCCGCTCACTTAAGACATGACTTGTATGAAAATTTAAAGAAAAAGCTATTTTATATACAGGCTAAGAGGCAGAGAAAAGTTGCTGAGTCTTTCTGACACTCTTCTGAAATACAATTCTGAACACGATGAACAATATAAAGGTAAAAGAGTAAAAATTAAGTTGTGCAAAATGAGGTAGTTTTATCAAGGCGACAGATACTTAAAACATTGTGCTTGGTGAGGAATTAAGGTGCACTTAAAAAAAAAAAAATCCATGATTTTCAAAAAATTTCTCATCCTCCTCCACTTTTCCTCTTTTTCCATATGCCCCCCAGCTGTGCCTCAAATATCAACCTCGCAAACAATAATTCAAGCATTGGCTGCATTCTCTGTTGTTTAGCATTAAAGAAAAGCTTCAGTTGCAGGAGACACCCAAGACAAATGAAAAAAAACACTACTGGCTCCTGACCTTGGGAGAAAACGCTACATTGCATGCCAAATCATAGATATAATACTGGAAAAAATGCTATGTTTTAAGGAATTTTGGCATATATGAGATGACGTGGCATGTCCCACACAAAACTTGTAATATATCATTAGAATTATAAGCAGACAGCATCAATTTTTAGACAGTAAAATTAATGAACTAATTACAGAGGTTAAATGCATACAGAAACATTGACAAAATTGTTTTTCTAACAAAGATATTACTTTTAAAATTTCTCTACTCAAGCAGTAAGTGCACAGGTAGACTAACAAGGGGGATGTGGTCTTGGTTTCTGAATGAATGCAGGGAAAATTAGGCAATTTAAGTGGAAGTTGGCACACACAATTCCTGCAGTGAAACGAGACAGCAGAAAGATTTAGAGACATATGCAAAACTTTTACTCACAAAATCATCTTCCCCTTCATTTAAGTTATAGTTTGGCAGCATAGCTCCTTCCATTGCAGAACTCTTGAATACACCTTTTATTTTGTTGCCTATTCTGCTGATTCCAAATGATTCTCCTCTTTTCTGTGTGGTCCTAAGATACAGAAGCCAAAGTGTACAGTACAAGGCATATTATATAGCAATTCTGTAAGTCACTGCACATAATTTGGAAATAAGACAAACAGTTGAATAAGCAAGTAGCTGACATATTTTACAGTTTCACTTAAGCTAAAATAGTTTATGGCAAATTTGTTTGTTTTTTTATTGATCAGCAATATTTTGAGTAGTCTTAGTAGAGATACAGCATTACCACATTAACCATGAGTAATGGTAACACTCTTATTACGGTCATGTAGGATGTAGAATAAACAATTGACTATGCAAAACAATTTTGTTTTCACAGCAGAAACTGTAACAGGCAAACACGTTGAGAGGATCACTAACTCGGTCCCTTTCCATGTACTCTTCTATTTAAATATTTACCCACTCTTGCCAAGCATCATAAGTGGTGTATTTAAAAGCATTTTTTACATTAACATCCAAGAATTTTACAAGCACGTATGATGCAACATTGCAAGATACGTGCAAACATTAAGGACAGACAAAAGCAATGTGCAAGGAGCAGGACTGAGCATGAGAGAAAACAGATGTGACTGAAGAATCTTGGCTTAAAGAGTCAGTCTGCCTGGAAGATGAAATTGTTTTAAAGTATTTTTCAAAAATAAAGCAGCTTATGATAAAGCATCTGAAAATGAAGAAGTTGAAGAAAGAAAGTCTGAGCAGGAAATACATTTATTGTCGAGAAAACAAATTTTAGCATTCCTATACTCCTACACAAAACCTGTCAGGGAAGTCTATGTCTTGCACAGAAATGCTAATTAGAACAAATTCCGGAAGGAAAAATGTTTCTATTGAATACAAAGCTAATGTGATACTGCTTACATTCATACAATACACACAGTTGATACGCAAGCTGAAAAATCAATGAAGTGAACCGCAGAACCAAGGATGCAAAAGAACTTAAGAGATTATTATTATTATCCAAAGGATTGGAGGGTTTATTAATGGAAACAATCTTCCTGTTTATCCTTTTGTGCAGTCTGTGTACACATAACCAAAACTGCATAAATGATCCACTGTTCTTCCAAAGCTTTTGCATTTCCTACCTCTTATTCATTATCAGCTCCAAAGCACAGACAGGCACCATGTGCCTTTGCTATCCTTATCTCTGCTAACAAAAGTCAAGGTTGCCTGACCCTTCATACTGTATATCCTTAAAAAAAACAAAAGAAAAAAAAAGCTTTTCCTATTGATTTTCATCTACTGAAATTTCTTCCTTGTTGATTAACTATCTGAATCTTGTTCAAGAGCTTAAACATAGGTCTAGCAAAATATGCACTGTGCTCAGACAAAGCTAGGCAGCTTCCTAGAAGACTAATAAGTGAACTACTGATTTGATTTCTCTGGAAGTTTCCTATGAAAACTTGTGCCATTCTCAAAATTTCAATTAAAAAAAAAAAAAAAAAAGTTAATTTGTACCAGCTTAGAGATTTGAATATCACTGCCTTAAATTTCTGAAAATTCTTTTTGCACTGATTTTTTTGGCTCCAGCTGGAGATGGAATAGACCCTCACTAGTAACTGCAGTACTGAGCTATGGGGCCAGGATCTGAACAGTGAGGAGCCACCATCTCCTGCCCTACTGCCCAAATTTTGGGCCCAAAGAAAGGACCTAAGAATACAGAGCTGCCACTAAACTGGAACAGGAATAAACTGACAAGCATGAGATGGGATCCTCTTCACAAGGAGAGAGAAGAAAATTAAGAGCAAAAATAGATGTGAATCAGAGGCACAAAGCACATATAGGGCAAAGCATAGGGCGAATATGGGACTGGTCTGTCAGAAATCCTTGAACAAGCACATACTGCACAAGCTGCCTTAGATGAGCATGGAAAAAGACTGACGAAGATCACAGAAACAGATGTACAACCAGATGATCAAAGTTGAAAAAGCTGAGCAAAACAAAAAAACAAATGGAGATGAGGATGCAAGGTGGAGGGAACAGACCAGACAAGGATATGGCCAGATTCAAGGCACAGGGAAAGAAAGGGTCAAGTTAGAGGAGAGGAGGTGACTAGTTTGGAACAGAAACCAAATCTTCCAAGTTTCACCACTCTGCTACTGTCAGCAAATATATATGAAACTCATCAACAAAAGTTCCCCACTCCCTCTAGTGCTGACCCACATAACAGCATTAGCATAGTGTCATCCTATAGCTACATCATCCTATACCTCCTTTCTTGGCAGGGCTCTGTGTGGAGAATCTATAGCTTCCAACGTTCCTGATGAACAATGTGATGACAGTGGGTTGGAATATGTATTTTTGGAAAAGAGGATTTTCCTCCTTTTTTTTTTTTTTTTTAAATAAGCTTCAGCAGTTACACATGCACAATGTTACGAATTGCAATTGTCAGTCGCTCCAGAGTCAGGAGCTGCTGAACAAGGACTGCGCTGGTGCCGCTGCGCACGCTGTAGTTCTGTTTTCATTGCGGATGGGTGCAAAACGCTTTTCCCACGGGATCCCTGCCTTGCTCAGGATTCAGAACAGACCTTCTGAGGTGGTGGGGCAGTTGAAGAAGCTCTTGTGTGATATTGCTGCTCTCTTCTCCCCCTGCAGCTGTTCACAAGTTGTATGTATCATCCCACAAACTAGATTGTTACAAGCACATGAAATCAGAGCATCATTTTCCTTGGGCTGACTTGGAACCTTTATACACAGTGAGGATAGGCCATGAGCACATATGGCTTCACCTAAAAATCAATAAGCTGCACTTACATTTCAAATGTTATTCATTCCTTAACACTCCAGCAAGCTTCAGTATGTTAAAACTGAAGCATAAAATGAAGTTTCTTTGTATCTTGATTGTCAGCCTGTAACATGTGAATAATGACAGATGACAATGTGAATGGTATGAAATATGTTTAAGACACTGATGCTCTACTGACAAATTCTAGGGAACAGCCCATGATGAAAAAACTGCTGAGTTTGGATACTGTGCATTTAATATGGCACAAATAATGAGAAAACAAACCACTGAACAACTATTATGGTATTAATAAGTGATTAAGCAATCACAGACTATCTGGAGTATTAAAGAAACATGTATTATAACCAAGCTATAATATTCGCAAGGCTGCACAGAGAACTAATTTGGGGAATTCCTATTTTTGAGTGTTTGACTTTAAACCTTACAGCATTCATAAAACAGTTACATTTGCATGCAATGCAAAGCAGTGGTCATACTGGACACAGCTACGCAAGATAAAACAAGCAGCTAAGTGGATGAAACCTCCAAAATGGAAATGTGATATGGAGTAAATAAAATTTGAGAGAACTATTACAGGGTAGCTAGCATGCACAGGTGAAAAAAATGCATCAAGTTATGCAGATGTATTTCAGAACCAACAGTGGACAAATAGTTAACAGCAAGGTATATTAGTATATTGCAAACTTGTAAAAAATAGTAATTAAGCAATTTGTAAACACTTGTGAAGAGGACATGAGAAGTAAGTTGAATTTGGAAAGAAAGGCAATTTAGTCCAGAAAAGACATTTACATGTTCTTAAAAATAACCAGTTAACTGCTGTTATAAAAGACTGTGTGATGTAGGCATGAGAGATGCAGTCCAGCTAACAGACAACATTTATGGAGTGTTAGATTGACTTACCGAAAGTCATCCAAACTCAGGCTACTTCTGCAACAACAGGCATATAAATTACCTCAGAGCCCAGGAAAGAATAACAAAAATATCCCAAACTTGAAAGACCTATCCAAGCAAAACTGAATAAACTACAACCTTCACTATAAATTAATAAAAAAAAAAAAAAAAAAAAANCCTAAAATCTTAGAAAATGAAATGCTAATATCCAAGAGATACTAAAACTACCAGCGCCTGCACATTCAATTAGCAAAATCACCTTTGAATTAAAAAACTTATGTCATTATAACCAAGCAGCTACCACTTTAAAGAAAATGTTTTCCACTCTTAGAGTTAACTGTGGTGTTAAGCTAGAAGTAAACATTTTCTGTGTTCAAAAGTCATGTAGGAGTCTAGTTCATCTGGTCAATACAAAGAAAAGGCGGTTGACTATATTATGCAGTACAAAAATCTTTGTATTAGATATAGTAAAGAAAGTAACTACTATAAACTCCAAATTTAAAGATCTCAGAAGAAAAACACAGACTTTGAGTGTTCACTTATTTTGACACTGTGCATAACTTGAGTCACAGAACCTCAGCCACCAGCTCAGTAATTCCAATAGAGATGCTCAGATGTACTAACATTAATGCAGTCACCACACACATGGTTTGTCTTTAGTTCACAGGAGCTACTAAACTCTGAACAAACCAATACATCATATTGCTTATGGGATTTAAGCTCTCAAATTTCAGACTTTATTTTAGATCATGAACTGATTCTAAGGCATCTAAGACACCTTTTCAGTTATGTTACCTGCAAAACTGGAAACATAACCCAGCAAATGGAAACTGATAATGACAAAAGCAATTACATTGCATGCAACTGCTTACAGACTTTTAGATCTGTTTTACTCCTAATCACTCCCCCAAACTGTTAATATCTCCTTCTATTTGGACTCTCACTTGAAAAAAATGTTTTAATTTTATTGTGCTTTCAAAGATGAGAAAATAGAATAGCATGCTGCTATTTTTATGCACAGCACGTAGAAAAGCAAGGCAGGTATTTAACAATCCAGAAGTCTGGGCAATTACCCCACACAACACCCCCTTCACCATGTCCTCTCTTCCATACGCCCAAATTTGAAGTCAGCAGAATTAAAACTTAAAACCTAGTTAATTAGTCACGTGGAAAATACCAGCTAGGGAGTTAAACTGCTGACAACCACCGCTCAGTTACCAAGAAGTCACACTGTGATCGTCCTAAGACTCCAAAAATATTTGCGACTTCTCTCATGTATTACCTATATAGTTTGCATTAGCACATTATTAGTCTCATCTGAACACCAAAAAATTATGATCTTTTTATACAGGTAATAGAAAGAGCAATTCAGAACAGAAACTAAGAACTTAGAGACAACTCCTCCTACCTTCCCACTGCATTCTCAAAAAAATGCTTCATAAAGGTAAGTTTCTGGCCTTACCAAAAGTGAAATCTTTCAACACATTGCCTACGTGCATTCCCCCAGTACTTCACATCTACTACCTGATCTCATAAGCTTTTTAATCAGCAGTATCCATGCAGTACCCCAGCTAAGTATCAAATCAAAGACACAGAAGACAAAGATGATCTCTTTGCCTGTAATTTCTCTCAACTGGAACTAATGCTGGGAGAGGAGAGAGAAGGCAGGATGAGGTATGTGCATATGGATAACATCTGTAATAATTCTGTAAGTAATTTACAGAGGGCAGACTCCTAGGCTGCAATCAAACTATTTTCAGCTAGGACCTTTGTTTCACTGCAGTACTCACTGAGGCACTACTTCAGACATACAGTACCTCATATCACAGGCTGCTGCACCTACTCAGGCACTCAAATCATGCTGAAATGTGAAACAGATACATTCTCAGTACCACCAAGGATGCTCCTTGAACTCCAGAAGAATGTGCTGCAGCAGTTCCCAAATGCAACAACTGTGGTTATTTTGTAACCAGAGATCTGCCTTAAAATCTCCAGGTAGAGACTGCTTGTAATTTCATTCATTTTATTTGAAAAAAAAAAAAAAAGCGTCAAGGGGGTGACCTAAACAGTTTCATACTTTAACTAGAAGGCCAAGATTTAAGAAGTGTATAATGCAGTACCTCCATCCTTTGTATGAAACTTTGGGGGATAGATAACAGAAGACAGATTTATAGGTCTAGATGAAACCCTGTAGCTATCTTCAACAGAAGCCTTTCTGTGTTTTAAGGTTGCTGTTCCCAGTGGAATATCATAAAGGGAAGAAGTGCAGTTGGCCCAGCTGCCTTCCATGTCTCTCTGCTATGGAACAGAGTTTGTCAGCACCAAGTCGAGAGAGCTGCTCCGCAGCTGGAGTCCTAGACCCATGAGAGCTGCAAGGACTACGTAGAGATGTCGCAGATGGATCTCTTGGAGAGAACAACCGTGTAAACCTTTCCAAGAACATTATCAGAGGTGAGAGGGATCACACACTACAAACTTCTCATAATACACTGAATCAAGATGGCTACTATGTATTTCTTAACTGAAAGTAGAAAAAGTCGGTAAGCTGCTCTTCCTCCTCTAGAAGGTAATCTAAGATGACAAACACTAGTATTTTCTACAGTGTTGTGGATCTTCTCATGTTCTTTTCATGCACTCCGTGTTTCATACACAGAAGGAAAGCCTAGTCTCAAAGAGTTCTAGGAGAAAGTCACTCTTCAAAGAGGAGCACCTGCTATGGCCACCACTACCACCAGTTTAACAGCCAGCAGTAGTAACAAGGGACAATAAAGACAGTGTTTGACACTCCAGCTACAGGAGACTTGTTGCTTGTCAAGGCACAGGAGGGAGAAAGAGAAGTCTTTTTTTGTCTCCCTCTCTATTAATATAAACAGAGCAAAATTACTAACAGACTCTAATATCTGCATCATTTTCCCAGTGTGAGCTCCATGAACAGTTTGACTTGTAAACCTTGAAATTTGCTCCTGTTCTCCATGCCAGAGGAGATACTTGGTCTTCCCCTGTTCTGCAGGCCTTAGGAGCCTGAAGGTTCTCTGTAAACATACACCCAAACTAAGAGATAATGCTTCTGACACTACACTAGGAATAGAAAGTTGCAGAAGGGAAAACACATTTAACTCAGTAGAAAAGGCAAAACCTTCTTGTTATAATATCAGGGGATTCCCATAGCACAACCAGGCTAAGTAGGTTGGAAACTGTCTCCCCCCCTGTACAACTTGTAACCCAACATGACCTAGCTCTGTACCAACAATATGGTGTTCATATTTATAGTAATTGTAGTTTACTATTTTCTTTTCTTTTGTTGTCATTGTATGTTTATTTTCCTCATTCCCCTTCTCAAATGTTAATCATGTTTTAAGTTCTTTTATATAAAAAAGCAAAGGACCATGTTCTATAATGCTGCTTGGTCCTCCAACAAGCAATTTGTCTATAAAAACAGTACAGCTAAAATGTAGCCAAATTCATATCAGGCATGAATAAAACACCTATGGCTTAATCTTCTGAAACTTTCAACCAAAAAGTAAATAGAGAAAACTTAGAAGATTCTGCCAAACGTACCTGTTAAATTTCGAATTGCGGGTTGGTGACTCTGCTCCTCTTAAAAGATGCCTGAAGTACTATAGGTAGCGACAAGAAAAAATATCAAAACACTGGCCTCCTAGCACAAAGGCTACTATGTAACAACATTGCAGAATCCAGAAAAAAAGGACAGAAATAAGTACAAGGCAAGCTGACTTTAACCAGTTTGGTCAGGTTATTCATGTGGCAAAGACATAATACATGCTCCCAGGACTAGTTATTTTATATTAATTAATCTTGGGATTAAAAGATGAAAATCAAAACAGAAATAAAACTAAAATTAAGCCTCATAACCCATGCCTCTTCCTTGCCAAATATAATGTCTTTGAAGAATTATATTATTATTGAAAAGATGCCATCAATACCATCTTTAGTGGAGGCAGTTGATAAAGAATGACTCCAAGGTAAGCACCCCATTCCTATGACAAGTCAATATGTTCTGTCTTAGGCAGGTGTGGTGACTAACATGCAGCTTGATTTATACACACAAACTCTACAGGTGACAAGAATTCAGACCTGCTCCTGAGCTTAAATGTTTCCTATGGGAAGACTTCAAGCAGCTGGATGCTTGCTACAGGGAATTTAATTTACTTTCAGAACCCAGTCTGCTACACTAATCTTTGCTTCCCTAAAGAATCCTTTCAATCGCCTTCCAGAAAAAGGACATCTTAGGAGATGGATGCTTAACAAAAATACCTAAGTAAAAATTTGGAATCTTCTAAGTACTTTCATGTTTTGAAAACTAAATAAAGAGAGTCTTAATTCAGTTTCATATCTATCATGCCTATTACTTCCACATTAAATTTGCAGTTGTAAAAGGAGGGTAGTCTGTTGCAATAGCAGTGATATTTGCTAATTATTACACCAACAAATGAAGATTTTTTTTTTTCCTTTTTATTCTATTGATGATGTGTCAAGCCAGAATAAGCCCAGTTTTCTTAGTGAGATTTGTTCTGGCTCTATAGTACTAACTAAAGCGGAAAACAAAGGCATGGTTTTTCAGTTCCACATGCACACACTTGCTATATAGAGGGTATCTTTAAAACAAAAAAAAAAATCTTGCTTTAAGACTTCAAATCTTTCATGCTTACCTCATCACTGTGACAAAACATAGGAGTAAAAACATTCTCGAGGAGAGAAAGAACATGTTCATAAGCTTCAAAAAGACATCTCATAGTTTGAAGTTTCACAACATCCACGTATGGACCTTCAGCAACTACAAAAATTTTGTAAATATAAATGATGTTAGTCGTTTTCTTTTTCTAGTCTCAGGTTTTGTTCGCTTTGCAAGCTAATGCAAGTCTGATATATAATTGTTTAAAATACAAAAATATTGACAAAACGAGGTTTAAGCATAACACAGCAGGGTGGTAACATATTTTTAAAAGCATGATAAAAGTAACATTCTCTAATTCCACTGTAAGTTTTTCTTCTCAATTTCAAACTTACTTCTTTGAATCTCTTCCACTATGAAAGGATCAAATCTAATTTTGTCAATGCTTTCATCCAAACAGTAGGTTTTGTAAATTTTCTGCACTTCCTCATGAAGAGCCATCTTCTCAGTATCTGATAGTTCTGGCCGCAAAATTCGGTCGTTGAATTCCTCTAAGAAACAGGGGAAAGCAAATGCTGATCAACTTGGCAAAGTAGTGGCATGTTGAAATGGCATATAACAGATTCAACTGGTGCATTCCAGCAGATATAGCCATTCATAAAAACTTAAAACAAAGAGAAACAAAACACAACTAGAAATCTCAAGGTAGTCTAGTTTTTCTTAAAAATCAAGTTTATTCATAAAATTAATTCGTGCTCTAGGTGTCTCTGCTTGAGCAGGAAGGTTGGACTAGATGATCTCTAGGAGTCCCTTCCAACCTCAACCATTCTGTGATTCCGTGAATTCTCAGAAATACTATAATTAAAACTAGCTATTCATTATCATAATAAAGAAAACCCCATAAAAATATCTAGCTGTTCCTGGCAAAAGAAGAGATTTTTTCTTTTTGGATTATTAATGTGGAAAAGATAATTTCTTTTAGCAAGGCTTCCAGTTCAAGCTAAACATACATAGAACTTCAACAGAGGTTTAAACAAGTTATCTGCTGCTACTTCATTTCTAAGATTCAGCAAAAATTCTCCATGCATTTAGTAGCTTCTTTAATATCAGGCTAACTTGAGAATGAACTTCCCTTGCCTAAAAATCCATCCAACACAATCATTGTGCAATCCTAGTCAACTTATTGTTCCTCCCATTAATGGCATTACCATTGCCAAGAAAGAAGACAAATAAGTTGGGATTCATTTGATTTTTCAATTAATGGGCTGGAACAGACTTCTCTAGCATTCTCCACCTCCATATCCCCCCTCCACACCCGAATTGCTTCACATCCAAGATATTTCTCTCTACCTAGCAAATAATAACCAACAGTAGAGACATAGTTTGAGACATTATAACTTGAGTGCTAAAACGGGGCAGATAATTTTACCCTTGGTTTTAAATCTAATACAGAACCTTGACGCTTCAAAGAGATGAGCCCTGAATTTAGAAAGTGCTCAGAGATAAAAACTGATCAACGGCATTTCCCACAGCTTGAGAAACACTCCTGCCCCAGGAAGCAGCTCTAGAGAAGTGTGTGTCAGCTCAGGATACTTTGCACATACATCAGGCACTAATTCATTTTTGGCAGGGTGAGGAGCTTTTCCTGACAAAATGCCAATGTGCTTGGAAAGATTATGAGCCCATAAGAAACTGTATGCTGAGAGATTATTTATGTTTCTTTTATGCAGCTATCAATGATTTCTGCAGTATTTTCTGAGATAAAGTCTGCCTTGTATTTAATTTCACATCTTCCTGCTGCATGTATACGTTTGTGATAAGAAGGCAGAACCATTATTTCCAATGCAATATAGAAGTATTTGCTTGCTTTTGCAATAAAGGGTGACAGAATCTTTGCAGCTATCTTTATTACTGTATACAACACAGTATCATAAACTTTAATGATGTGGAAAGCTCCAGATCACTGTAGTGGCAATAGGTTTTGAAGGGAGGCAAATTTCAACACGCAGCTGAGATAGTAGTTACAAAAACATGATAGATACCTTCCTGATCATCCAGAAACATTCCTCCTCCTGATTGATTAGAAATGTACACACACCTGTGTGTATACAGATGTATGCATATTGGCACACACACATATATGATCTCGCCAAAAATAAAGTGCTCTTGATAAGCCAGTAACTAACCACTAGTAGAGAATAAATAAATCAATAAATAAATAAAGCCATTGTAAATTAAGGAAATTTCACAGAAAAAAATGTATCATTGAAAAACAGGGGGCTTTTCAGCCAAAACTTAGGCAACAGCAAAAACAAACACAAACTTAATAATCAAGGGACAGGTTGTCAAATAGAAGGTTTCAACAGCTTTACTAGTTGTGCTATGTTTCTGCTTTGTATACGCATCAGAACCTTAAGTCCAGAAAAACATGAAAAGCTTCTTATGATGTGCAGCTCATTTTTGAAATACTTTAATAATGACATATTAGAAAAGGCAGGTTTAACTTGTATAAGTAGCTAGAATGCTTTTTATTACAAAAAGATTCTACTTTAAAATGTACAACCTTTATTAATAAGTAGAAATACAATTAAGAGCAAAATCCCACAATGACATTAACTCTATGAACATCAGCATTAAAGAATTAGGACATAATGAAGTAATTGAATGCAGATCCTGAAACTTAATCTCTTGCTTAACAACGCTAATTCAATAAAAAAAAAAAAAACATTCACTAGAATATGTAAATTCTTTAAGTTTTTAAAGATCAAGTACAGTTCAGTTATTACATATGTAACCTTACCTACAGTCAGGCAGAACTGCAACACATGGACTGCCCCTTCCTGTTTCAGGAAGTTCATAAATCGGAATAAAAGGTCTTGCTGATTTCTGATCTCCTTTAGCTCCAGTTTCAGGACCTTAAATAGGTCAAAAATGCAGTCAATTTCAAACTTTTACTAAGAATAAATATTGGAAAAAGATGTAGGAATAAGAACAGCAGGTAAAGCAATATACTTATTTAAAGAGGAAAAAAAATGTTTACTTACAGATGGTTTTTTATTTCTTGGCTCTGCAAATTTCTGTAGGAATGGAACTAGTGAAGAAGTAGGCTCTGTTGCTTTCTCAGGCTGCCACAGTGACAAAAAATGAGTAAGAATGCTTATTGAATGGGTGAACAAGTAGGTTACTACCGTTTTAATACTGCCAATACTCACTGGACTATCATCAATGAAGATCAGCAGCAAGTGGTTGACAGTGTCCTACAGAAAAACACAATACAAAATTAAGGTTAAGAAAACCCCAAACTTGATGAAAATTATTTCATTTTTTGTCATTTCCACAAACCTGTAAACACATTAGTAATACTAAAAAAAAAAATCTGGCTTGAAAGTCCTCCAAGGATTTACACAGTAGGGAATTTCAGGAGATCTGTACCAAAACATTCTTCATTTGGGAGAAGAAAAACTATACAAGGCATTTTTGCTGTTAGTGCAGATCTAACAAGCTACCGGTTCTTCCACAGTTACAGTACTTTCTGCTTGCAACTAGGTGATATATTCATAAGAATAGCAATTTCACCTATTAAAATATATACACAAAAATAGAAAAAAATGACACTATCCCACATTTAGAAATAAGTACTTCGTTTTTAGCACAGTTAAGGACAAAACAATTGGTTTCAGTATAGAGCAACAAAAAAGAAAGCTGGACAGCTTAGATTGCTGTAAAAATATAGCTACAGTTAAGTAATCAAGCCCTTGTTTAAATGTAGTTATCATCATGAAGGTGCTTATATTACTGCAGCATTCTCCCATTTTATGGGAATTGTTGTCTTTTATTAAAAACACAGTCCTAAGAGATCGTGCCAAAACTGCATGTTAAATCAGTCTAGTCAGTTAAGCACTCAAACCAAATAATGCACAAACAAAAAAAAAAAAAAAATGGATGCAATGTTTCTTTTTCTTTTAGTTAGTCCAAGCTACAGCAAATAAGCCACTGTACACAATTTGTTTCACCATAACATACTGCTTGCTTAGGAAGAAAATAGTAATACGGAAAATGCCTGCACTCCAAAATCTTACAGGATCAGCTAAGAAATCCATAGAAGGAAGGAAAACAGAACCAGGCAGGATCTCTCTTATAAGAAGTGCCAGGGATCTGTGGAGGAGGGAGAAAAAAAAAAAATCAGAAATATATTTTAGCATTTACATAAAAATATATTGCAGTGTTAACAGCACCTTTAAGTGTGCTGAAATATTTTTAAGACTCATCACAAATACCACACCCACCACGCAAAGGGCTACCACTAGCCCTGAACATGCAACCAAAGGGATAATATGGAGAAAACTTTATGGCCTAGAAGAAAATTAGCATTCTGGTCTCCTATTTTCTAGCAAGGACTTCCCCCAACAGGCTATTATACAAAAGGAGAAAACGATCAGCATTCACATTACACAGGATGGAACTTCCAACTGGGAAGAGAAGGGGCCAATACAGTTTAAAAAGTGGACACAAGTATGGTCAGGGACACCTAACAGCCCCGACTGTGACAGGTTCAGCCCTGAACTCTCTTGAACCATCTGCTTCCACGTTCTCCCAAAGTTCTCCAGGAGGAGGCCTTGAAGGAGACCTCTGTGCACACAATACATTAAAACCAGCAGAGAATAAAACCAGTGAAAATTCTAGGCAGAAACTCATCATCAACTTCACTTGCAAGGAAAAAAAAGTTCTCTCACTCCCCAAAATGATAGCAGTACATACACAGATACTTCAACAAATACTATTCTAAATACTTTTCATACCTGCACTCTGTCGATTTTGGGGGTAAAATATAAGGAAAAAGTAGTTCAGTAAGTTTTCTTAAGTAGTGCAGTTCATCTCTTCGACTTCTCAAAGCAACATGGAGCTCTGGTCCATACTCTTCTAAAGCAGCTTGCTGCAAAAATTCTGCATTTTTCACTGTCAGTAAAAGACAAAATTACAGTTGTTCCATTTTTTTCTTATTGCAAAACATGAGGAGATTGCTTTTTCATTTGTCCTAAGAAGTTAATGCTTTTAGCACATGTACAAAAAATTACAATGTAGTAAATTCAAAAAAAAAAAAAAAAAAAAAAACTACCTTGGCTTAGACTTTGAGGTCTGGCTACGTAAACATTAAGCCTCACATAGAAATAAGAATTCCTTCACCAAATAGCTGTCATTTTTAGGGTTTCCAGAATATTTATTTTTTATTCATAATTATTGAAGGGCTCAACAATTTGATGCCTTTAAAAGAAAACATGCTTCCAAAGTCTCCCCCTACTAGCTTTTGCCCAAGCTTCTCCTTTTTTCTACAGTTTATTATACTTTTACATATTGACTTGCCTACAATACAAAACTTCATTTATTCAGTCACATTACATGTTTCCTGCTCAGAACATTTAGAAACAAGCATGAAGGAACATATCTTTTAAAAATAGCATAAATCAAACTAAAACTACCAAGGGAATGTGGAAGAATGCTGCAAGTAGCTGTTTTGCTTTCTTAATACATGATTTATCAAGTTAAGAACTCTGCATATTAATTGGCAGCATCTATTTAATATTCCTACAAATAACTTCAAGAGCAAGAACTGAGCTGCAATAACTCACACCTAGCTGTGTTAACAATCCAACATAGACTCCACACCAAGAACCCCAAAAGCACAGGTTAGACACATAATATGTACCTGTAAATCAGAAAACTAAAGCTTGTTTTAACAGATTTTAACACAGACAGAATTCAGTTAGCATGTACTTCACAACCAAGAACAGCATTGGCTGGTGTGGGACACAGGAATGTCTGCAACCTGCTAAAATCTGCCAGGCTGGTGTCACTAAGAGCAGAGAGGTGGAAAAATGAATCCTGGATTCTGAGTACTGAATCATCTGTGCAAATAGTTGGGATTTATAAGGAGAACTAAGGAATTGTGAGGAGAGGTACAGGTTAAGAATGGGAAGAAAGAGGAAGGCCTCCTAGAGCAATCATCTTATAGAGGATACAAAAGTAAACAAACAGGACAAATTTGGCTCAGTCAGTAACCAAAGCAAGGCCTGAAAAGTTACCTCTGAACCATGTATGATGGATGGGTGGCTGTTAGAAACACTTGCTAGAAAGTTCTGGTACAAGAGTCGCTTTCAGCTGCTACTTGCTCTCAGGGAGAAAGCCCTTTGCTGGAAAACACTGAATATATTTTTGATGCCGTACACTGAAAAATCTTTTTTTTTTTTTTTTTTTTTTTTTTCTGCTAGAAAGAAAGGGGGAGGAAAAAAAGAGTTTCCAACTCCTTCAGAGAAATCTAAGACAGAATGAAATCTGGCATAAACAGCACAGAAAGATAATCCTGTGTGTGGAACCTTTTGCTTTGCCACGAAAAGATTTGATTTGCTCACAGTATACCTCCAAAAGTCAAACAAGTATTTATGCGTGTCAAGGAGACACTTTAAGGGTATATAAGAAGAGGACATTTTGAGGGTAAGAGGGAAAAATTAAAGTTTCACTTTCACTAAAGTGAGAGCAAACAGCTATGTTTAGAAGTTGAATGAAACCAGATTTAAGTAGATAATATTGTGGAACACAGCCAGTATGCGTGCATGGGGAAAAGTCAAGCAAACTAATTTTCCAACAGCAAGTACACTATTTCCCAAATATTCTTTCAATGTGCAGTCTTAATATATTTTTTACATTAAGCTTGTGAAGATACTCCTATTTTGGATAAGGATTAAATATGCTACTACTCAAAATCTCTCCATGCTTTACAAACGTAACTTTTCAACACAATGAACAGCTCCACTAACTGCTCACATTACAGTCACCAAAATGGAAATATTTTAGAGTGTAAAAAAGTAGAGTTCTAAAGAAGCATCAGAGCCTTGTGTCAAACTAAACATTTGCATTCTTCACACATTAGGACTTAAAAAACAAACAGCCTTCCTTTTCTTCCTGTCTTGGTTAAATGAGTAGAACTTATAACTATCAAAATGCTGGTATGTTACTTTTGCAGCTGTGCTGACAGCTACTACTCTCAACACCTAATATTTGTCGAGTGGTTCTTCAGTAACTCCAGTAACATTTGTTTTAAGATTTAGTAAGTTGCAGACATGAAATCAACTCTAGCTGTAGGAGTAACAGTGCAGCGCGTTTATTAGATACAGACATTTCCTTTCAATTATAATTGCTCATCTAGAACACAGAGGGCAAACTTCAAGAAAGTTGATGATGATGCAAGATGATCGTGACTGCTCTGAGCGGACAAGAATATGTTCCTGTTTACCACGCTGAGGGAAAAAAAAATATTTCAAAATTATGGGGATATCCGAATGTTGAACTTTAAAACAGACAAGATTTGTATCAAAACTTTTTCTGGATTTGTCAGCACCCTCCAGAAGACAAACGAAAGAAAAAGGTGAAAAGATTAAGTAAATAATAATGACAAACATGCAGAAATAAACTTGCCATTTTAAATTGATAATACCTTTCTGCCTGGCTTTGGCTATTACTTCTATGTGTTTCATTGCTGCCTTGAGCATCTTCTTTGTTATAACAGTTGGGACATCCACCTAAAGAGAGAATTTTGTTTTCTTTTCAAAACAAAATTATGCAAGAAAAAGCTACCAGACATAATTTGATTATAGAAGCCCATTTTAATCATAAAATTAATCCTCTAGATACAACA
Organism: Nothocercus julius; assembly: GCA_013398735.1. Taxonomy (NCBI): domain Eukaryota; kingdom Metazoa; phylum Chordata; class Aves; order Tinamiformes; family Tinamidae; genus Nothocercus; species Nothocercus julius. The sequence continues at coordinate 3,573,658 of VZSV01000006.1, forward strand.
AATTAATTCATTAGAAAAACTGTCAGTATACTCATTTTCTGGGCAAAAGAGACAACAATATTTGCAGCTAAGTGTCATGAACAGTATTGTTCACACCTCTATTGTCAATCAGTTCTCCCTGCATTTTTTTCCACGGCAATAATTACAATCTTACAGCTTGATTACCAAGCCACTGCAAGACGAGCATCTATTCATTCCTGCATGGTCTCCCGTAGTATGTGAGGTGCACAGCTAATACCTGGCCCATTCATACAAGCAAGTACTATAGACTAGAACTTGCTAAAATAGAACTTGCTAAAACTAACTAAATCAAGGTCAGCTCCAGTTTGTAAGCAAAGGAGGAAGACCTTCTAACATACCCAGCCCTGACATGGTCAAACAAGAAAACTCTACAGCAGGCTCAATTGCAGAGAAAAATAAAGCATACTATGTAAGAGCAGACTGCCTTTAAGTAGTGTTTTGTTCTTTTTTTTTTTTTTTTTTTTTTTTTTTTTTTTAACAGCCACACCTAAAGAAAAAAAATATAAATAAAAGCCTTACACAGAAAGGTAATGGTTGGAACCGAATAATCCCCAAAGATTCTTCTACCTGAAACAGTTTTAAGTCTTAACTAATAAGCACAGATTTTTTGCCTTGCACATCTCCTCTCATTTCTAAGCATATTTCATTAGTTCATGCATCACAACTTGCAGTCCAGGCCGCCTCAGTCTGTGTAGGGAGGGTATGCACATACATACCAACACTTTTGCCGAGCATAAAAGGTATGGGCTGGAAAGTATAGTATATAGCATGAGATACCACACTCTACTGCATGATGGAGCACACCTAATTTCCCTTCTATTCCCAAATACAAAGTTCTATTGAGTATCATTTTATCCGAAGTATGTACAGCACTTCATATAAAGAGACAAGATAAATTATTACACAGGACGTATGCAAATAAATCTATCTGCAATGAGAAATGAACTTTAGTGACATTTTTCATTTTTGTAGTCTCCCACGCCAATGTTGAATACCTTTGCAGTTAGAATGTCTTTGAATTGTTGTTGTATATATTCTGTAGCCAGATACGCAAAACTGAATGTATTATTTATACTTTACTACTGCCAAGGCAGATAGTGAAAAAATATTACTTTATTTAAATTCAGACTGGCTGGTAAGAGATGATGCAGTTCATCTGAGACAACACAACTGATACCTTATTACAAGATCAATAAAGGCGGCACTGTCCCAACATAATTCTTTTCTGGACTAACAATAAATTTACTAACATTCCAAGTAACAAATGCATGCATCAGAACAACGAATTAAATTTTAAGACTTGCTCTATATTTTCACTTTGAAAGATTTACTTCAGCTTCACACCACCATAATGTCTGCACTACCCAGAACATTTACTAATTTTCCTCCACATTAACTTGAAAAGCAACATGCTTGACCTACAATAAACTAAAAAGTCATCTGGATTTGATATACAGCAAGGGCAGAATCAGGCTATTAATCGGTCATGATAGAGTACATTTACAACTTGCAGCTTGGGAAATATTGCTGTTACTAGGGAGGGGAAAAATGTCTCATACACACGCGCACACACTTATGGTAGCAGTTCCAGCAGAGGGGCCAACACTGAGGAAATCTGGAAAGTGAGTTAGCATCTCCTCCTGCTTATAACAGCCAGAAATTTAGAATTCCTGTAAAAAGGCTTAAAGCACTTCACCAGAGCACACCATGGTGTATGTGCTAATATATTAAACACAGTTAACAGGTAACTTGAATCTTTAAAATTTAGTCTTCAGAACGTTTTTAAGAACCAGCTCAGTATATGACCTGTAGCTACTCCAATTCTTATAGGGCACTATCCACTTACTTGGTCTCCTATTCATGAACAGTGAAGGAGCTTGACTGTACTCAAAGAACCTGAACAATGACAAGCCATGAAGACAGGTACTCCGCTAACCATTGTCTATTAATTCTTTTTCTTAATTGTCAAAATTGTTTCTACTTGGATTATATCACTAAGAAGCACATAAAAGACCAACCCAAGGTTTTAAAAATGCCTTGCACTGCTATCAGCAATATCTTCACTTGCAAGGATCTTCAAAGACAGTTTCTAACCAGGAATAGGTTAAGGTCCAAAAGGAGAGACAGATGAGTACAAAGAGGAGACTTTTTATCTGGTTGCAGGATTGATTTTAGAATCATAATTTTAAAAAAGAATTAAAGAACTGTTTACTTACAGATGCTATTTCAAATGGCAAAACAAACTAAATCCTTTAGGCCATTTTACCTTGTGAATTCGTCGAACCAACACAGATGCAAAGAAACGCAGCGTGCCCCTCAGTTCATCCACAGAGGATTCATCATCAGTAATGTTTCTGCAGAGATATAAAACAAGTCATGTAAGAAACCAGAAGAAAACATCACATTAACCCAAAACCAACACATTTAGCCCTGCTAAAAGCTGGAATAAGAATGTTCAGTGGTGATATTTCAATACATATTAACCAAAATGAAAGTCACTGAGCGATGCCAGAGAGAGGCTCATCATCTATTTGAGGAAAAAAAAACAGAAACACAAACCCCCACGCACCATCACCACAGCATTCCCAGTATGTTTGCACATGCAGCAACAGCTTAAGAAAAATGTCTGAATGTAAGTTATGTATCAATTTATGCTCTATTAATAAAGACCTGCATAATTTTGACAAAGTAGCATTATCTAACTCAGTTTCCACATATATGAAAACAGTGACTGTTTCCCCATTCAGTGGCATGCCGTGAGTCTGAATTAATAGCTGCAAGGCCTCAGGGAAAAGCAGCACTGCAAGCATGTGCTACAATTAAGCTATTCAAAACTGGGTTTTCCATAATGCCTACTCCAAGACCTTCCATATCGCAAGTTTTCAATTAATTTTGTTGTGTTCTAGATATAGATTTGGCTATGTTAACTTTATTCTTTAAGTTTTATTATACAGTTGGTAGTTTCCCATGTAACCTCTAATGAAATGGAATTGATCCCTAGTATTTCAGCTGAGTCTCTTCCAAAAAAAAAAAAAAAAAAACTTGCATCAGTATTTTTTTTTTCCAAACACATTCCAATACTTGCAGGCCATTTCATACTATACTTCCTTCCCCTTTTTCGTCTGACCAGAGATGGCCATTTCCTGGAAGGAAGAAAAGAAAGTAGCACAGGAAACTGGTAGAAGTTGGTCTGTATGTAGAAAAATTGAAATATACTAATGACTGTTCACTTTTTGAAAAGTTTCATTGTAGCATGAGTTGTAAAATTCTTTAATACTCATAAACTAATCAATTGAGAAACTCAATGTATCGCTGCCTAGATCAAAGTTGAAATTATTTAATATGGTTACTGCTTGAAAATAAATGAAAATTAAATAGGAATTTGAAACAGATTCCAAAATCACTGACTCAAAGTTCAATCTAACTTTTAATCTGGCTTTTCAGTTTCCAAATCCTTCATCACAGTATGCTCACTAAAAAAAAAAATTAATGTAAAAATATTTTCAGTTGACTATAGAGGAAGAACATCTATCTCCATGTTGTTTTTAACAATATAATTGCCAGTTTTATTCAGTTTAAGTCTTAGGTGAAGAAAATGCAATTAAATTGAGTTGAAAAATAATACCAATAGCATTCTTCAAAATGCAGTAGAAAGAATATACCAGCATTTAAACCTATATGGACATTAAAAAATTAGCTGTATTATAACAGCTGAGCAATGATATACTAAAGAAAGCTAGATCCTCCTTTGGATAACGACCACGGGTAAAAGCCATTGCAGCTTTAAATAACAAGTGAGTTTGTACTTGAATTAAATGCAACTGCCATTTGTATTTTTAAAATTTCAGTACAAGACAGAACAATATTTGAAAAAAAGTGACTGTTTTATGCCTATATCATCATATTGCACTATTCAGCACCCAGGCTTTTTGAAGCAGTGTTTGCCTGGGTTATAGAGCACCCAAACACACGTTGAAGGTGAACTGTTCTCCACAGACCCTGGTGACCTGTCCGTGAAAGTATACAGCTGATTGCTTAAAAAGCACCCTGTTCTGTAAGGGATACAACCACCTTCTCACAGCTAATCCTATGCAGACAAGAATACTGTAGGACTCGGTTTCATTTAGGATAAGCAGTTGACATTTTGCAATCAAAATGGTTAGCAAACACTGTTCTACACTACTGAAAGAAGCCAAGGGATCAGCGAACAAATTATATGCTGTATTATTAATATCTGACAGACAGCAAGATACATAAAGTTATTTGGACCAAAAATTTTTATTCTACTGCCACTTGGATTACCAGCATTTTGGCTAATTCTACTTGGACATGACTGTATGACACGTACTTTCATGACAAGCTGTAGGTTACAGAGACATTCTTTTAATCAGCAGCAGACCGAAGAGCGGTTAAAAGAACATCAAGAACCTGTAAAATCCCAAGTCTCCAGTGACACATTGGAAGGCCCAAACAGCTTGCTTGGAAACATTTTAAAAATCTGCTGCATTTTGCCAGGATTTTTAAGGAAGAACTTAAAAACACAACAGTAAGCATAATGGAGTTATTTGCTAAAATAAAAAGGCTTAGTCAGTTAATTGTAAACAGTTACTGAGCCAAGTGCCTCAAAAAAGATAAATGTAACTGCTATTGCATGCAAAGTCTCATGTGATCTATTGTAAATGAAACCATGTACAAACACTGAAGGGAATTTTTAATTTGACAATTATTCATCCGAAATCTGGCCAACTCTTATCTCAAGGATTAAGAAAATAAGCTGCAAGCTGAGAGAAATGTAAAGCTATCGTTTGTAGTTCATCAGAACTCCTGTTTTGTTCAGTTATATTACTTGCATTTAAAACAGAAGTAATTCCATGTCTAAAATAATAGTTTTTTAGACGCTATCAAGGAAAGGATTTCACAGCAATATACTACAAAAACATATTAATAAAGTAAGCTTAAAACACATAGTGTTTCCCTGCTCACAGCACTTCATTTCTGGAGCAGTAAATTCTATGACTCCATCTCACACGGATTCTTTGCAAGCATCACCTGTCTCTGCACCTGGGTGAGACACACTGCAGTATTTTTGTAATACTCAGTGTGCTAGGTGCTGCAAGCCAGCATCAGCTGGCAGAAGACTAGGAAAAAACAAGAACTGCATAAACTGCATTCACTTGAAAGCGGGTCAGATAGCACAAGGAACTGTTCTCAGATGTTTCTGAAAAGAAAAGCAGTAAAAAAAATGTCTTTTATCAGCCTAATATGACAAGTCTGAATTGCCTGCTGGAAGTTAGTACACACACTGATAGACATGGTCTGGATGAAGAGATCAGAAATGCTTCATGAATAAACTGTCCCTTCATAATGGTGTAGGTACCCCTGCGGGAAAAGCCAGAACTAATATTTTCTACGGGACAAACCACAGGTAGCTGCATTCACACAAAGTTCAGCCCTCCATGCTTTGCTGATCCTGGAAATATGGGAAAGCACAGAAAGGTCTGAATAGCCCTCCAGGGAACGAAATCACATCTGACATTACTAATCTTATGCTGAAACGAATACGCCTTTCAGGACCAAGCTACTTCCTGCAGAATTATTAGGTAGCGTTGCACTGTAGCTCACTGCACTGCCCAGTGCTGCAGGTTCACAGGAAGCTTCTCAGGTTGGACAAGGACGTGGAAAGCTGGGGAGCTGGCTCTGTTCGGCAGATGTAGCCACAGGAAACCCAAGACATGGTGCAGAAACAGGGACACAGCTCGCAGAAGGCAAGATATGGCAGAAGCCCTTAGCACCAGGCTCTGTCTGGCTCCACAAATATCTATCACGGTGCACTTCTAATTGAATCACAGAAACATGGACTGGTTGAGGTTGGAAGGGACCTCTAGAGATCATCTAGTCCAACCCCCCTGCTTCAGCAGGGACATCCAGAGCACGGGGCACAGGGTGGATCCAGGCAGGTCTGGAAGATCTCCAGAGAAGGAGACTGCACAGCCTCTCTGTGCTTTGCACCTATTCCTATTGGGTGTACACTAAATGGTGTCTGCCAGGAACCTGGAGGGGAGTGGGTGTAGTATGTGGAGCACAAGTTTCCATGCAAGTCCTAAAAAGGGCGATTTGGAATGGATTGCCCACCAGCCAAAAAGCCTCGTCTAATTTGAAATTATACAATTATGAAATTTTGCAATGTAGAAGAGGCCACCTTACTTTGTTACTTTATCAGAGAGCTCAGCAGAACATCCCCTAATTTTCTATACTTGAGAGTTAAAAACCTGGAGCTTTCCAAATTGATGATTCACAATAAATGGTGCTCAAGCTCCCTCTGCTGTTTGCAGAAGCAGCTAGATTCTTCAATATATTTACTCATCATGTAACTGAAACAGATGTAGACATACAGACACCAGCCACAACTGAAAAAATAGGCAAAAAAGTCTGCCATGAAATTTTAGATGCCACAAAGTTAGGGAGCAAAGAAAAGGAGAGTAAAATAAAAGAGAAGTTTACATTTATTTTAGCACAAAACTGAACTTCTCCATTTAATGAAAAAATAAAATTAACAAGGCAAAATACTGGTTTACTTGTGCTTTATTTCATTTTAAATTTGATTTTTAAATTTTGAAATAACATATTCATCTCAGCACGTTCAGTTAAAAATAGATTTTTTAATTTCCTACAAAGCGCTAATTTACATATAAAGAAACGAGGCAGAAAAAAAAATCCATAGAGCCTATTGTCTTTTATTTATACGCCACTTAGAAGCTATTTACACAATATAACTCAACTGAGTTTCACGTAATTACTCACAGCTTTAAAATTAGGTAAGTTATCTGCTGCTCTGCAAAGAGACTACAACGTGTATTCAGAAGACACATGTATCTGTGCTATTAGGAAAAGAATATATGGAAGATTGACACTAAAATCATTTTTAGTCTAAGTAGAAATTTCAGAACAATTGCTAACCGTTGTAAATCGTGACAAAAACATACAGCACATAAGAGGCACCAACGTGATAAAACTGATGCCCTGAGTGATGTTTATATTGCTCAAATATGGTAACTTCTATGGAAAGCTCATACCTGTACCACGGATAAATAAAGTTTTCCAGCACCAGTTCAAGTACCTGTGCAGAACAAAAACAGTAATATTACAAAAGTAAAGTTTAACAGAAATCCTTGTTAGAAGTATAAAACAAATACTTTCAAATCTCACAGAATATCATTAATATAAAACTTTTGCGTACAAATATACAGTCCTACTGTGAAATCAATTGTTTTCCCATGCTTTGGACAAATAGTAATAAACTGATGTTTTCATTAGATCTCACATGAAACCGCTGCCACTGCTACTACAAGCAGCAGTAGCCTAATCTATTCTGACAGGCAGCTACTATAAAAAATGGAATCTAAGGGAAATATAAAACCTGTTTGAAAGTAAAACTGAATGTAACATAGGATAACAAAAGTACCATTTATAAAAGTATTACTCTTCTTAGAGGCCGTGGTGCTACATACGTTCAACGTACGTACACAGTGCAAGAATTCAAGCTCATTGCATAGATTTGAGCGATCTTTAGGGCCTCTGCTCCACTCATAATGTACACAAGCTTAGTGAAATGAGTATCACGGGGCTTTTCTTAGAATCTCTTTTTTTTTGTGACTTGAGCAGTTGGAGCATTCTTCTTGTGTCTTTACTACCAAGAAGATTACCTACTCAAATCTGATTAGGTACCCTCTCTTTCTCCAATTGTTTTATTTTAGGGATGTTCTTCCTCCCTTTCTTTTCAAAAGTGAAAAAGCCTCCTCCTGTCCTCTCCAGAGAGAGGCTTTCTTTCCTGAACAACTTTGTATGGTCCACAACACAGACACTTAAATTCATCCATGTCTTCCCTCCCTTTCTTTTCCTCCTCCCCTTTTTTTTCTATAGCAAGAATAGAATTTTTGCAGGTTTTTTTTTTTCTTTTTAAAAAAAGATTATTGTTCTAGGTTCCTCCATCCAGCCTAAGACTTTTATGAAGCAGTCCCAGAACCAAAGCTTTCCCGAAATGGTGGAATTTTAATATGATCACATGTTTATGATGGATGGATAGGCTAAATGCTTTCCCCCGTACCTCCCCATGTCATATTGTCATTAAAAGACAAAGACCTCTTCCCGAGACAGTAAAGATCAGCAAAAGCCACAGAACCTTCTTTAGAATTTAGTATTTCCACATTATGAAGCAGATCAAATCTAATTCCAGAGTGAGAAAACTCTACCTTAACAGGCATTAATGGCAATGGATCAGAGTAGTGTAGACCCAATGTCATCCATACCACTGCCAGTATATATAAAATATCAACTTATTCTAGAAGTCTCAGTCTAACACGTATTGCAACATTATTTTTCTTCATCCAGAGTTTCTACAAAATAATCCTCTTTGGGACTCAAAAAACAGGCTCTCTCTCAAAAAAAGTGCTTTTCAAGAGGAGAGGCCTGCAGAAAAATCCATGCTGGCCATCTGCTTGGGGACCCCTTTTCTTTCCTTCTTCCTCCTCTTCTGCCTTGCACTTCAAGAACAACCATCAAGAGCAACTACAGCAAATCCTCTCCTCTTGGAGTGTACTTGGAGAGCCTTCAAGCACAGGGCACTGTGCTTGGTGCGAGTGCAACGTGCCCTTCCTGAAAGCGCTCTGTTACCTAGGGCTACTTTGGGGGACAGAAAGCCTCTCCACCACCCCTCTGCAATTTCAGATCATCTGCTGCTAAAATAACTCGCTGATGCTCTCTCAGCCCACACTTCAGAAGCTTCTAAGCTATTAGAAGTATTACTTCTGAAAAGTGACCCTGTTCTCGGTGTTAATTAAGCCAAAAACTTGTGTTTCCGAGAATGATTTTCTTGTAGTTATTATCTGCGAAAGAAAAGCTAGAGGGGTAGAAATGCAAGACCTGACGGCCCATCCCGCTCTCTGGGTAAGAGCTCCTTCAGATTCATCCTGTGCCTATTACGGACTTCCACTTAAGCCATTTCACGGACTCCTCAGTGGGCCTCTAACGTCTCCTGTTTCCTGATCCACACTCCTGATCCAAGATAGGGCTCTCCAGTATTACTTAGGTAGGGCTGTATGTAGGACTTTTGCAGCAAAAACCTACGTGGACAATCCCAGCAGTTAAGGACCCAAAGGCACCATACACAGAGGCTGACCAGAGAACTAGCTTAAATGCACTCAAAGTCTGCACAGAGCTGAGAACAACAGTGAAAAGTAGACACTACTAGAGCTCAAGTTATCTATGTGGCCATACCAAAAACATCTTGATGCTGGACACACAGAGACCATGAAGCTCTGTTTGCCCATTCTCTTCACACAAGGCACTGCAGTTAAACGCATTGCTCCGCAACACCAAAAGGCAACACTGAAACTGAGATGTTAAATTACTCATACTCCAAAATACAAGCACTCTGGGCATAACACGCAATTCTTTGCCAGCAATGGGAGCTCAAGGCCTATAATCCATAAGGACTTTCTTGATGAACCCTATGAGTCTTCCAGATTACATTGGTGTAAAAATTTAGCTCAAAAAAAAAAAAAAAAAAAAAAAAAAAACCTGTAACACCATCCACTACATTCTTATGAAGCACCAAGAAATGTCCACTGCCTTCTAGCCGTACAACATCAGAAATATCATTCAAGTTCAACTGCTCCCACTGATAACATGTACCAGCAGAATGGATATGACATCTCAAAGGATGTCAGTTAGCCAGACCCAATCTCCTTGTCTGTTAAGTTTTACTTGTGATTTTAGATACAAATGATGAGTCAGTTCATTTAAAGTCTGCCTGTTTCTCAAAAATTTTGCGGAATGACTGCTTCTCAACACACGTACAGCTTTTAATTGGAAAGAGATTAAAAGTGTAAAACCACACACAGGGGGTAACAGTGTAAGAAACAGCTAAAAAAAGAACACAGAGAATTTATTTCCTGTGCAGGCTACAAGAGTTCTGGTTTGTCAAGGAGCACATTCAAGATAGTAACTAATTTCTTGGTAATCATTTTTCCAACAATGTATGGAAAGGTTTGAATTACTTTTAGAAATAACAAGAAGACAAAATTCTGGTCGCATACTAAAAGCGAGAACTTGAGAATCTGAAAATTAATGAGTTTTATGAGCTCAACAGACAGCACCCCGTTCCATTATCTCTTTTCTTTTGCAATGCTGTGCAAGAAAACCAACTGGCTTTCTCTTCCAAATATTACTCAGGTTTGATTTGTAACAGTTAAACCTAAACTGTTCCTCACACAACAAAAAATGAGATTGAAGGTACAGAAAAAAAAAAAAAATCATTAAAACTCAATTCTGCAATTCAGTTATCTTTTATCCACTCTGTAACATTTGAAAGTTTACTTAAAATCAACCAACAGAAATCACACCTAATTCTAATTCAAAATGAAAAAAAAAAAAAAAAAAAAAAAAAAAGGCAAGAAGATTTAGGGAAAAAAGTTATATTTAGGTCAACACACTATTTTCATGCACAACACAGCTCAAAACTGATATCAAATACTGATAGATCCATGGCTGATAACAACAACATGGCTTATAATAATAACTGTAAATGAAGGTGGGACGAAAGATCAAGCATAGGCTTTATTTACTGTTTTAAACCATTTATAGGAGTTAGGTAACTGAAACAAGGTTGCAAAAACATTGAGAAAGAGTAAAAATGGGACAAACTGCCGTCACAATCCGAGAGAAAAATCTGTATTTATAAGGAAAGCTTGAATTTCTTCTGATTCAAAGTTGCATTAAATTAGCCTGTAAGCACTTTAAAAAACCACAAGCCTTAATACTACAACACTGGTTCAAACGAGAAACACTGCGAAATTAGAATGTTGCTAAAGTTCTTCAATCTGCAAAAGAACTAGAAAAACTAACGTTCAGAAATCCCAGAATTCCTCTAAATATATAAGAATCTGCCTTTTCAAAAAGCACTCCGGCTACTCCACACCTTTAGAGCCTCATTAATCTTAATTCAGTTCTCTCTGTATCAGTTTCCCCCTAAAGTATGATTAACCCATGGAAGAAAACAAGAGTAATCCCTCCTTCCAGTCCTAAGCAGGCTATCTAATTCCAGGCACACATTAAGTAAATGCTGCATCCCCAGGGCAGCCTTTATTCCAAGGGAGTGGAAATGGTGACTCAGGTGCATAGACAGAGTCTGTTTGGGACCCCCAAGGATTATTATCCTGTCTCACTGCCTTGAGGCTGCACAGAACTTGAGTCTGGTACCTCCTTCTAGATAAGCAGCCAGAGGAAACACAAGAATCATAAGTACAAAGTAGAGATACAAAAGCCACATCTGAACTGCTCAATAAAGAGAGCCAGGGACACGCCACTGAAGTAAAAGAAAGAATAAAATAAACAGTGTGGTAAAAACACAGCAACTGCTACAAATGTAAAAACGTTTGTGTGTGGCAATACCTTCTAAAGTTATGTCTTAGAAAATAACTATTGCTTCTATTTGTATCTCTGCTATGAGTAACATACAGTATTTTCTTTAGCATTAATTTCTATTTAAGCTGCTGCATCTTTTAGAGGGGAAAAAAAAAAAAAAAAAGAAAAAAGGTTTTAACAAAAGTTTCTAGTCCTTCAGCATTTACAGCATCTTTTGGTAAACGATCAGTTATTCGCCATCATGCATAAAACTACTCCGTGTTTTATTACTAAAACGAGGTTTTTTATAACAATAAACCTCTTTAGATGGTATAAAGTGATACTGTATTTTAATACACCTGGACTTAAAACTTAAGATGAAATATTGAACAATTGCAGTTAATTAAAGATTCAATATTTTTAAAACAATAAAAGTTTACATCTAAAATTACAGAGGAAGTTACAACATTAAAACAAAGGAAGTTACTAAGTTGCTGGTGTGGTATTTTAAAACATTCCTCAACTATCCATCCCTCTCTTCCCTTAAGGTTTTCATCCTTTTGCATCTTTTGCCATCCTGGCACATCCTTTTGCCGTCCAGGCACATCCTGGACACCATCACTCAAAATCGAATTAAAGTTCAATTAAAGAAAATATTCTTCGAGCTCTGAAGACAGACATTGGCAACTGAATCAATAAATCTTTCGTATTTGATCAGTTGCCTCCAAGGTGGGGGAAAAAGAAAGAAAAAAACACACACACACACACAAACAAAAAGAAAAGTAACCGCAGATATTATTTTTTTGAGAAGAACAAAGCAAAACAAAATTATTTGAAGACATTTCTTGATTTGGGGTCTTACTAGAAACAGACATTATGTTGTTGTTCTTTGAATAAATGCACTAACTTCTTTGGAAGGATTTTGTTACAGCTTTATCTAAAGACTCATTACCTATAAGCACATATTCAGCATCATTACAGGATTTTTTGTAGTGGAGCATATCACTTCTTAACCTCCATTTCAAGAGACTAAGTAGGCTAAAATCAGAACTTTCCAAGACTAAAAGATGTTTTTTAATGACGCAAACTTAAACTGCTCCTTCCTACATGCTACCCAAACTATATGCATTTCCTGAGGTCTGGGCACATTACTATAAAATCAGTCACGCATGTGAGAAACAAATACGTCACCTTGCTTCTCTGCCCTTGGTATATGCTCTAAATAGATTTTTGCAAGAACAAGTTAACATATGCAGGAACTACATTTGACTTGCTTCAACTGGTCCAGAAGTAACATGTCTAAAAGGGACACGAAAGAAAAACAAACCAAAACACAACCTCCCCACTTTTTTCAAGAAACTAAAGAAACAAAACAGCAGTTACCTCTGAGAGGGATGCATCAACCTTTGAAGGCACTTTCAGGTCCAGCCACGGCTGATAGTTTTCTAGAAGCAAAGCAGGCCTGTAGAAGAGTGCAGAAAAGCTAACGTAACAATGTTTGATTGAAAGTTTCCTACTGTCCTACACAGAACATAATCAGTTTAAACGTTACCACTGCCAGCTATTTAACTTACCTGTGTCTCTTGCATTTGACCTTGCCACAGACAGCACAACTGTGACCATGGGGAAACAGCTCCGGGAGTTCTAATTGCTAAGAGAGAACATGTGGACAGGTTTTTAGTCTTCAAAATCAAAGCTTCCTTAATATAGGGATTAATTTCTCTTTCTGTATACCGTTATGGAGAATGGAACAGCATAAAGACAAAGTTGTTTCAAAAAAAATAAGGGGCGATTAGTATACGATTTACCAAGTATTTCACACCATCTGCTACTGAACTGCCAAAAGTGAAAAATTAGTGGATGGTTAGAAAATAGCATGCACATATACTCCCAAAAGAAATCTTTATAGACACGCTGTCAATTTGATGGGGCTTTACATGAATATATGAAACACTCAGATTTTATTCATCATATGACTATGCTTGCTGTAAATCTGTCCTTAATAAGTGGATATTAACTGCATTCGTGTCATATTTTAAAAGCAGAAAGAGCTAGCCGAAAATTACTACCCACATCTACTGGGTAGAACAGATACGGGGCTGAGAGAGTACCGCAGCTATATCCATACCTACCTTTAAATACAAAGCTTAAAGAATGTGTGAAACCATGAACGAGCATTATTTACCTTAGGTTTATATTTTATAGTGAAAAGAATATTTGGCAGGAGAGAATCTGGTCCTAGCGAGCAGTAGAATGTAACAACACCAGCCACAAACGACCAGAAGATCATCAAAACGTGCAGATACCTTCAAGAGGAAAAGAAACCATTACCCTGGGGGACATTATTTTCGTTCGTGTACATGCACGAATATCGCTATTGCTTTCGCTGGCAGCGCGACCACGGCTGCACCGCGGGAGGCCGCGCCGGCCCGCGCGCTCCGGA
>VZSV01000006.1:3588016-3598397 GCA_013398735.1 Nothocercus julius
GGCGGCGGGCGTGCGAGCGCGGGGGTGGAGCGGGGCGGCCCCTGCCCGCTCGGGGCGGCGGAGCTGCCGCTTGCAGGGGAGAGAGGAGCAGGACGGAGCTTTACCCGAATTTGGGGGAGAAAAAATTCAGTAAAAAGCGGGAGGGGGATTTAAACAAAAGCAGTCGCGGCGTTTTGGGGGAAGCCTGGTGTCCGCGGGCAGACGGTGCCGCACGCAGGGCGCCGCTGGCGCGCCCGGGTGGCGTTGGGGCCCTGCTGTGTCACCGTGCCGGGCCCTGCAAATGGAAGCGCTGGAGAGCGGGCGCCTGCCTAAGGACCGAGGTGCCGCCGGTGCGGGCGGCTGCCGTGGCTAAAAGGGTCCCTGCTTACGCGGTGACCGAACCAGAGCAGTCCGCGATCAGGAACACTATGCGTGGCTTAAATCGCACTGACTACATGCAAAGAAAAGGAACGGGACGCAGAACAAGGAAGAAATATCCTCCTTTGAACCTGAGAACATACAGACTAACTTGAGACTGATTCAAAATGCGTTTACATCTAGAACGTAGTTTAGGGCCAGAGATACATAATTTGAAGCCGGGTTCACTTTAATGAAAAAGCCTTCAGGTTTTACAAGAGTCACGAGCTTTCGGAGGGCTTGAGTGCTTTCAGCAAGGCTCGGGTTGGAGGCGCCGAGTTACGTTAGTAGGACAGGGCGGTTGTGGGAAGATGAGTGCAGAGTGCGAAATAAAAGCTCTCAGTCAGCCTGGCCTGGGAAATACTATTTAGAGATAGGAACTTTTGAGTTACAAATATGAAAGAAACCAGCTTGACTAGAAGTGGCTGCTTTAAGTTGTCTCAAGAAGTTGGCGTTGCTCTTTGTATTTATTTCCACTAGCCCCACACAGGCAAACCCAGGCGAAGGATACACGAATGCACGTAAAACACTCCTGCACCGAAGATTCGGAAAACTAAAGCCAACAGCAGCGCTCAGCCCAACACTTCCCTTGTGACTGCCACAGTGTGCAGCACTTCCCCTGACCCCCAGAGCAGGTGAAACGCTGTGGTTTGGCTTCAGCATGTTGACCTTTCTCAGAGAGCCTGGCAAAAGCCCACAGCAGGATTGAGTTTCTTTAAGAGTCTCTGCACAGTGTTGGGTCATGTCATTGCTTATGTCTTCTATTTCAAAAATAAGGTGTATAGAAAGAGCAAATTTCTGTGCAGCCTTTATCTAGAGGAAATTATTTTTCCTCAGAAACACTCTATTTACTAACTTACTGCTTTATCCTCAACATGTGATGTTAGTCATTTATTTTGCTATAATTTAATAAGGAATAGCTTAAAAAAAAACCTCTATAATTCTTAAAGTACTTCGCACCATCCTGGAGCTTTCAAAACACCAAGGACACCACTTGCACAGTGAACCAGTAGCAGGCTGGAATATAAGTCAAACTTCTGCTTCCATTTGTGTCCTGGGTAAAGGACGTTGGGCAATGTTGCTTTAAATTGCATCTTTACCTTAAAATGTTCACATTCACTTTGGGGATTAATTGTGCCTTATCATCTGAAAAGCTGTGTGATTTCCCTAAGTTTACAAAATCAGTTCTATAGTAATAAGTATGAACTTATAGAGAGGGTAGGGATGAGTCTTTTCGTGCAGAAAAATTATACATTTCATTACACAACTGCAATCTTTTAGCTTCATAACACCAAATCCAGTTTTAACACCTCCTCGCCACCCCTAAATTACAATTATATATAGCCATAAGCTGCCGCAGGAGGTCTGTATGCTTTGCTTATATACTAGATTTTTTGGTTAGTCTGCTTACATAATTTATATATCTGCTGGCCAGACACAGCTACAAGCTGCTTTATCCCATCCTTCTCTGCCACAGAGCCAGCACTGTTGGCACTGCAGATCTCCCACTCTAATCCTTCCTTCTGTGAGTGCTCAGGTGGTTCAGGTCAGCTAGGAGACATAGCTGAGGTTTACTTTCCAACAACAACAAAAAGGAAAGTGAGATGTTGACAAGACTTTCAAAAACTACAGTGAGCTTTGTGTGGGAAAGGAGAGCTTTAGTCATTCCCCACATTAAATTACATTCAGATCCCTTTAACTACAAATATTTAGCATTTTTTTCTTTAAAGTTAATTATTTAGCATATAGCTCAAAAAAAAAAAAAAAAAAAAAAAAAAAAAAAAAAAAAAAAAAAAAAAATCCAGAATCAAGACCTGCAGGGAGAAAAAGGCCAGGAGACTCTTCTGGTAAGGAAATTAATGAAAACTTACAGCAAGTGAGAGACTATCCAAGGGGTCAGTTAGTGTTCCCCTCTGGTTTGATGCTGGGGAAAGGAGAAGACACTGAGGAAATACTGAGCAGGCCATAATTTCACCAAGACAAGCACAGTCCGTTTGGATAGACTTGGATCAGGTAGAAGAAAGAAAATGGCAATGTATTCAGGTCAGTTTTTCCTTGAGAAACTCTGGATAGTAAACAAGAAAGCAAAAAGGTTCATAGCAATACTAGTAAATGCCAGACTTTCTCCAATGATTACATGAAAAGGATTGTTCTGCACACTTTTTTAATACACTAAATTATCAGAATTGAGATATTAGAGATAAGTAGTTTTTCCTATTGTAGATGGCAGTTTGTAGAGCTGAAAGCAGAAGGGCACAGCGGGGAGAGCTGCAGGATGTGTAGAAGAAAAAATTTACAGATTATGGGGAATAGAGAGGCCTGCAAAATAAGAATTTAAAAAAGAAATCAAGGAAGATCTATAAAATAAAGGGAGACACTTATGTGATATGAGACATTCTCCGGTTTGTTGTTTGAGGATATCCTGAGAAGGAAATGAGAAGTTATTTCCTGAATTGCAAGTTGATTTTTGAACAGCCATGAGCATTTAATATCCACAAAATCACGCAGAAAGGACTTAACGCTGCTTAATTACACTGTGCGAGTGAGGATAGTTCTTTGAGCATCCATGTGTCTGTTTCACTTAACATTTTTCTTTAAAAAGACAGTGAAAAGTTGCTCCCTATGCAGCAATTGCTGCTTATGATTTTAAATAGACTGTTTGTCCACTTCAGCTGCCTTTTCTCAAGTGAAGATTCCTGCTCCAGTTAATTTTTCTTTCCATGGGAGTAACTTTTGTACCTTTGTACATCTTATTTTTCCCCCTTTGTCCTTTTCCAGCTCTACTGTATCCTCTTCTGCAGTGATGTCGTAGGGAGGTGCTGCACCAAAGGGAACAAAACTGTTCAACAAAATAGCACATGAACTGCTATTTATTTTAGTAGCACTGGTGACACCTCAAGTTGTTCCTTAAATTGATTTTTGGCCCAAGTGAATAAAGGATTCCCCTGAAGTATTCAGATAGCCAAGAAGTCCTCATCAATACGTGGTATTTGTCAAAACCAAGTACAGCTATCAGTTACTCACGTAAGGCAGTTTACAATAGTATAACAGAAAGCTTTCTGCTGATACGGTATGTCAACCTAGTGATGCCGCTCCTGTAAATCCAGTTGTGGTGGTGTGTGCGTCCATCACAGGGACTCACTAGCCAGGCCCTGACACCCACTGCTTGCGTGTCTGCAGGTACAACGCTTAAATGCCAGGCATATTTTGCCAGGTTAGGATTCCACAGGGGAGACTTTTACTTTGAACCATCAGTTTCTCAGACAACAGGAAGCGTTTAGAAGCAGTACAGGGTAGAAATAAATCCTCATTAATTACCATCCTCAGAAAATTACTTGATTACATGTCAGTTAAGTCTTTCATCAGCCACTTTACAGAAATTGTTACAGAACCAGCTGTGTAGGATACTGTTTTAATTACTTTTTGTTTACTGAAAATGTAGGCTGAGAATTTGACATTTTTTCCTGCATTTAAATGATAGAGAGGAGAAAAAAAATCAGAAATTAGATAAAAAAATGATTAAAAAAAAAAAAAAAACAGGACATAAATGTTAAGTTTTCCTGGCAAGAATGCAAATACCTGAAGAGAGCAAAACAATTCTGATTTATGGTCACAGACAAAATGATGCTATGTGAGTGCTTGAACAGAGGGTTATTCCTCATGAGGTTGAATTTTGAAGCTTTTCAAAAACGTTTTGAAGGACATGAGCAACTTACTGGTGTTACTTATTTTGTGGGGTAACTTGAGAACACATCTCATTATTAAACTCCACAGTAAGAGGAATATGGCAGCTTTAATCAGAGAATTTAAAAATGGGGCTTCATACCAAACTTTGCAAGGCCAATTTTTTTTTTTTTTTTTTACAGCTCAGAGTTGATCAGTGTCATCTATTCTCTCCCAGACACTTGCTACGTAAGTTTCGAAGTCTAGACAAAATCATTTTTCTTGGAGTGTTGGAATAATAAACAGAAAAGTGATACTGTGCCATATTACACATACATTTAAGTAGCTAGCATTCTATCTGGGAAAGACACAATAGCTATAAAAGACATTATAGCTACAGCTATTAAAAACTGAGATTGTATGAGGGATTATTATTAACAGTCAGTATTACTCTGAAGCAAATCAGAAATTGATTTAGAAAATAAGTAATAAATTCTCCACTGATCATTATCATCCAGTCTGGACAGGGTAAACTAAATGTTCGAGCGCAGTCCTGCCGCCCTGTTGCGGAGGGTTGTCTGCATGCAAGCCCATGCATTTAGGGATCCTCCGTGGTGGGGAGCAGTGCCCAGCTCTTCTCCCTGCTCTTCATCTTCCCTTTCATTTTTTCATTAGATCAGGAGGATCAGTCAAGGGCACTCTACATTAACATCTCCCTTCTCCATCGCTGAAGCCCCAGGGCAACAGTCAAAAGTCAGCACAGAGAAAGGAACAAAACAGAAGCCAAGGATCATATGGAGAAGCTGCTCTGGCAGCAGAGGAAAAACATGTTAGCACACTTAGTCCAAGCTGTCTTAGTTCAAAAGTTTTCACACGAGTTTCACCAAGAATTCAGCACCTGCATCAGCCTCCCCTGGATCCTCACGCCCCTGCACTTTTAGTCAGCAACATTCCCATCTCCCGCTGAGGCTTCGGAGATGCTGCTTGTCTTTCTCTGCAGGATGCGCTGCCTGCAGAGAAAACCACCTCTTCCCTGAAACCCCTCCGTGAAACCAACTGTCTTTGTCTTGATCATCAGCACTCAGGATGCATGAAACCTAATTTCTTCTTGGTAAGTATTATCCTGCCAAATTGAAATTTGGCAAACACATTCCAGATCAGGTCATTGTCATCTGATGTTCTGCATTACCAGATTCCAAGCAGCCTTCCTATTTCAACCTTCTCCCACCTTTTCACCTGACAAAAGTTTTTGCACCTGGGACACTTATAACAAAAGTCACCTTTATTTCAGCAAGTGTATTTTATGATATGAGGAAAAACTAATAAATTGTATCCTAAACTTGAGGAAACCAAACATCTTTCTTCAGACAATGAAGAATGGCAGCCTTCATACTGGTAGTAATAACATCATTTCCTAGCTCTTCAGCCGCCTTCTAGATGTCTTTTTTTCCAAGCATTCACTGAGCTTTACCGGTACCTCCATTTCTGACATATGAAAACCACCTTTGGTGCAAAATATACCCTACCCAGGCTGCCAGCCCACCAAGTCTCCACGTAATCCTGAAGGATTGACCAGCAACTTCTCTCTTTCAGGATGCTGGGTTTGTATTAGACACTTCTCCAGGAAAAGAGGCAACTACTAGAGTCTTTTAACTAGACTCTTTGGGTTTCAGCACGAACACAGAAAAATACAAAAGGAGCAGATAGGATTCATGAGCTCTTTGGGACTATCCTGAACCTGGAATGTGCAAGGAACCGTCTTCTGCAGACTCAGCCCTGCCAGTCCCTCGCTGCCAAGAGGCTCCCACATTAACTCAGCCTCCCAAGAGGGACATCTGACTATTCTCTCTTTTGGTTCCCTGGATCAAAAGACATTCAAATCGAGCCTTCATACGCAGGGCTTAGCTACGAATACTGCGTTCCCTCAGTTAGGAGGTGCTACCAGGCTCTATGACAGTCTTCCCAGTACTTTTTTTCTCATTGCTTTATTTTTGCCACCCATTAAGGGATTAAAAGGGTAGCGAGTGGCAAATGCATTTTGTAGCAAATGAGATGGGAGAACTCCTTGCAAGCATTGAAAAGTGTTCAGCATTTGGAGCCTAATACATTAGGCATTCAAGACTGTCTCTTGCTTCCCTGTAGCTGAAGGTATTAGACCGTATCACTTCCAAATAGCAGATTTACAAATCTGAGCTGTAGAATTTCACTCATCTCCCAGAACAGAGCATTTGAAACAGTAGCACAAAGCAGAGTGATAGTTTTCTTAGCTCATTTCTACTTTGTTGTATTTGAAATTATCTTCCTATCAGGAATACTTTAGTTAAAAGACTTCTTCAGTTCCCTTGGATGCATTTCTACTTTCTTCTGAACTTCCCACTGCAATAAAGTGATCCTGATTATGGCAGCCAGGGCAGAATTTTCTTACCTTTTAACATGAAATCCAAGGATCCCGTCTGCTCTTGAAGGGGAAGATCCATCATATGAGAGCACCTTTCACATCAGACTGCAGCTGCTAGATAAGTGTCTGAGGTGTTTTATACACACACACACANGTCTACCTGCTGCTTGCAGGAAAAGGACAGAGAAATTAACAGCAGAAAAGATTCCACCATGCTCTAAGTTGGGTAAATGAAGTTGTTCCACTTTGTGGTCTGCTGAGAAAGTTGTTTCTTCAGCTACTTTGCCTGTAATCCCAACACACATGTATCTTGCCAGAAGCTTAGCTAAGGTAGACCTGATGGTGGTCTTGTGCCCACAGGTAGATGGTTTGATGATTTCTTTCCAACTGTTTTATCGGCTTCCCCCCCTCCCTGAAGGAGGCAGACAAAGATATGTTTTCCATCAAGCTTCCTCAAGTATGGAATATTTGAGATTCTATTCAGGTCAACTTTTAAAATACAGTGTATTCTCTCAGTATTCCTCTGAGGGGAAATCTTCCTGGTTGCCATCACTGCTAAAGAAAAAAAGCTACCCCAAGGTACTTACAAGCAAATATATTCCCCCTCTTATCCCATTCCGCAGAACCTTCTGTCCTTCTTCAAGATATCCGAGTCAAGACTCCAAGTCTGTGTTCTTTTTTAAACTGTTTTGAAGTAATTTTTTTTTTCAGTCATTAAGTACAATTTTACTTTAATAGGGTAATCAAAGATCTCTCTACATCAACTTTTACTTACAGCTAAGGGGTAGAGGTTCAGGCGTCTCAGAGATGAGCACACTGGATAGTCAGTTGTGTCAAGACCTGGTCTGGATTTATCAACTGAAGCCCATTATAGGGCACACTCACCCAGGACTGCAGCAGCACCACAAATGTCCCAGTCCACAACTGTATTTACATTTTTTTGCATGTGTTTTATTTATGGATCTATAAATACCATGATGTTGATTATCCAATACTGATTGAGCCAAGAACTCCGGAATTCTTTCAGGTTAGCTATGATGCATGTTTGTTTTGCTCAGAAGCACTGTCCAAAAGTAAAGAAACCCCACACTGGTGAAAAAAAAGATAAAAAATAAAAAAGTGTTACAGTAACTGTCACTCTCTTCAGACACATTCACCCTTGTCCTGTATCCAAGAATTCAAGGCACAGAACGCATGCCTGCCATTTAAGCCACATGTCCTTGGAAAGTGACACACAAATTGTTCTCCCTAAAGCCCTTTCAGAGATGGGCTTTCATTTTGGTTCCTCCCTCTCCCCACACAGGAATTTGTATTGGATATGGGAATGCTAAAACACACTGCACCAGGGGCAGCTCATGTTTCTTCACAGAACCAAAGAATGACCACATGAACCTCTCAAATCTTGCTGGGCTCTAAATTTGCCCAGCCATTTTATCTTAAAACACATTTGCTAGGCTCATGGTTGCTCCCATCTTAGACTGCACACAGATTTTGAACAGGAGGGTTACATGAGGTTTGCGTCTTCCTGTTAGGATGTGCTTTTTCTCCAGTATGAGGATTACCACACCCCACTACTTTACTTACTGACGAATCTCTATGCGGATACGTTACAGCACTGTAATAGAAGAAACAGGCTGATTCAAAGGAATTTAGAAATCTAACAGACGCTGAAAACACTTTATGATTTCTTTTTTTTTTAAAGCAATACACAGCAGGAGCTGCCCACCATCCACCCTTATCAGTTACTTCTCTAGTTTTTCTTTGCTAACTCCACACTGAAATCAGGTAAGCCTTGAATGCACTTCAGTGCCAAATCAGCTGCTTTCACACATAAGCCATCACTGAAAGGAGGTGAAGCTATAACAAAACTCTACACTTCCTATAAGAGACAATCACCTACATCACTCAGAAAGCAAGAACGCCAAAAACAAACAAAAGTTTCTCAGCGGGATTTTGCACTAACCTTGTGAGAACTTAATAGAGCAAGGCCGTGCAACTACATGAAGCCAGTTGCCTTGTTCCCCTTTTAAAGCTTTAAGCAACCTAAAGCTTGTGATACTTCTGGAATTTTCTGAGACAAGCCATGCAAGTTCACCTTCCCATTCAAGTCTAGTCTTCCGTTAGCATAAAACCTGCAACATACTTTTTCACTTGCAAATTTT
The DNA here is from genome assembly GCA_013398735.1 of Nothocercus julius. Classification (NCBI taxonomy): domain Eukaryota; kingdom Metazoa; phylum Chordata; class Aves; order Tinamiformes; family Tinamidae; genus Nothocercus; species Nothocercus julius. Next base: position 3,596,636 of record VZSV01000006.1, read on the forward strand.
GCAAAATTTGAAGGAATGTACATGCTGTGGTTTTCTTCAGAGTAGCTTCTAAGTGTAACACTTAAAAGCAAGTACAAACCACCTACATTTTAACAAAAATCTGTTAATCTGAATAAAGCCCTCTAGTCACACTACCCTTTAAGCAACGTTGCAACCACACATGTTAATGGAAGTACTGATCACAAATAGAAACTTGTGAAAACTGCTGCTGTCTTCTGCTAAAATATCAATTTAAGTATATATGCAAAACACAAGAATTGTGATAATGGTGGATGCAGAAGCAGGTTAGCCTCTTAGAGAAGCCATTTGCACTGGAAGAGCAACATTTCCCTGCACTATTTGTTGAATACCTTGGGCCAGAAAAAGCCCTTTAGTAGCTACTTAAAGTCCTCTTATCAAGATGTAGGTGTATCACAGTTGGCAGGCAACTTTAATCCTTAGTAGTACTGAATTTATTTTGGGGTGTTTGCTCCCCAAATAGAGCTAAAAGGTATAAAAATGCTTTATAGCATGTGGCTTCACTGACAGCAGCGGTCAAGCTTGTAACCATAAAATATGCCAAAATGACACTTAGAAAAGAATATAACTGCTAATGCAGTAACCGGTTATCTGTGAAACAGCCTTGTTGAATTCCTTTAGAAGAAGTTTTTTTTTTTTTTTTTTTTTTTAAATCCTCAAATGACAACATTCAGTAACTACTGCTAGTGAAAGAATCAGGTGTGTTCTTCATATTCCTGAAGAGAGGGAAAAAAACCCTGTTATTGGACACAGTAGTTACTTGACATAGTAGTGCAACCCTAGAAACGCTACGACTGGAACCAGGATCAGTACCTGATGACCACCCAAATCCTGACTCTTTCAGTGACTGTGTAATCCCTTTAATTGCTCCAATTGCTAATCTGTCAGCAGGATAAAGTAAAAATATCAACTAAGTCTCTATAGAGCATTTTTTTAAAATTTTAAGTACTAAACAGATTAACCGCTATTGGTTTATGCTTAATTCACTTCACACTGAAGTAGACACAAAGAGGTTGCAGTTTGAAAAACCTACCACTTTCCTGAGTTTCCTCATGGCTGCAGATGAAGAGTCCATTAAACAGGGCACTTAATGGGGATTTTAGGTTCTGGAAGCCATTTATTTATGTGCTAAAAAGTCTATTTTTACTTACAATTATCGTCAAATGGCATAAGCAATTCTATTGGTAAGAAGTAAAACACAGAACATACTTCATGACTTTCTTAATGCAAGCAATCTATGGAGTAGGGTTTAAGGTTGGATCTTCTACATGCTAGTGACCAAAACTAGAACAAATAAAACAAGAAAAATAAAATTGTACAGTAATGACTTGAAGGCTGTTTTAGTTGGGACAAAACAAATGAAACTAAGTATTCTGATTCATAAATAAAGGCGGAGGATGTAACAGGTCACAAATTAACCAGTACTGGAATATCAAAATTGAGGCATACAACAGAAGCCTGATGAATGTGTAAGGAAGCTGACACAACCACCACGTTAAAATTATTTTCATACTGCAGGCTACAAACTGAAGCTCCAGAAGTTCCACAGGAACTTTAGGAAAAATTTCCTAACAGTGAGGGTGCCAGAGCCCTGGCACAGGCTGCCCAGGGAGGCTGTGGAGTCTCCTTCTCTGGAGATCTTCCAAACCCGCTTGGCCGCAGTCCTGAGCCACCTGCTGTAGGTGACCCTGCGTGTGCAGGGGGGTTGGACTAGATGGTCTCTAGAGGTCCCTTCCAACCTTAA
>VZSV01000006.1:3599372-3601872 GCA_013398735.1 Nothocercus julius
GGGTGCCGAGCGCAGCCGCCGCTGCCCGGCACGGCGGGAGGGCGCGCAGCGCTTCAGCTGCCGACGCGGGCTCGAGCTCCAGTTTAGCTCTCGGCACACCCCGCTGCAGAGTTTGCTCATCTTCCTTATTACCGACTGCTAATACCTGCTACTCCATTTTAAACAACTGAAAGTTTCCACTGAATTTTCACTAATGCACGTGAGGGAATAACACTCCTCTTTTCGTGGAATATATCAACTTCAGCACGTGCTATTTAAACAATGTTAAAAGGAAAATGTTTGTCTATAAAAGTCTCCCCTCACTCATTTACAGAAGCACCAACAGTGGCCAGGCTGAACATACGAAGCTTCTGTAAGAATTATCAAAGGCACAGAGGGAAAGAAGTTGCAGCCAAAAATAACATTTCTATCCTGAAATATAAACTTTGGAAAACCACCTTGAGAGGAAGCTAAGCTTACTTTAGATTTTATCATACTCCCATCCCTGCCAGGAACAACTACTCCTTATTTTAGATTTTAGGACGATACTTAGATTAAGATGTATGATGCAGAAATTCTGAAGTTCTTAATATACTCAAAAGCTGTTCCCAGTATGCCTATAAGAACAGCCTTACTCCAAACACTAAAAGCAATGACTTAAAACTTTGGGTCATAACAATGTCCCTCCTTTAAAAAAAAAAAAAAAAAAAAAAAATCACAGTTGTATGTCCTATATGAAATCCCATTAAACAACAAAAACAAATGTTAAAACAAAAGTATAATTTAAAAAGCTATGTATTGGAGTGTTTATAAACGAGAAGTGTTACGCAGCAGAAGTTCCCGATTTCGTACTGAATTCGGCTAGGCTTCAAACTCCAGAACGGATTACAGACCGACGTGGCGCTACGGGCTACGTTCCGCTCACTCCTTGGCGGGCAACGTCAGCAAGAGAAAACCTACGGTGCGAACGGTCACAGGCAGCACAACACAGTTAAGTCAACACTTGCGTTCAACACACCGAAGGAATTGTGCATTTTATGCTCATTTGTCACCAAAGCACTCCCTGCTGCAGGAGCATTGCTGCTGTCAAACATTTCAAGTTTACCAACACCCAGTGCAACCCAACTGATGTTGTATATATGCACTTGCCCATTCTCAGCAATATTTCCATACTTAATATTAAAGAGCTTTTCATTATAAAAACAAATTTAAAGCTTTGAAAGTAACATTTTTTTTGATTTTTTTTTGATTTTTCCCCCCCACAACATTAATCACCACATGCAATTTCGTATTCTGATCATTTTGCTAAAAAACTGCACCAATATCAGAACAGTGCAAATCATATTTAATTTTAAAAGTTATAATGGCTTGAGTTCATAATTAGAGGGAACACTGTCAAGATCTTGGTATTTGCTTACTCACCATTGCTTGCAACACATTAAAAAGAAAGTTTCCTGTCCATTTTGACATTCTTTTCCTATAGTCCCCCATTTTTTTTTTTTTCCCCCTTAAACCAGAGCTGAAATTAAGGATATTATCCACAATTTCAACACATGTAGTGCTTTAATATCAACATTTTTATGCACTTGCATGAACTGCTGTAATTCCATAAATACATTCCCCCTCCCTCCTCACCCCTCAATTTCCAGACTAAGAACTGGTCACTAGCGCATGTGATCCCACAAGCGTTTTTTTATTTTTCAGCAATGGAGAGGTTTCAAGAATACGACATCTGAGGACTTCCACTCTCCTGTGGCCTCCAGATATTTCTTTTTTTTCTTTTTTTTTTTTTTTCCTTTTATAACAAGTTCAAAATTGGTTTACACACCTTGACAGTGTTCCTTATAAAACCGTATGACAGTAAAAGTGCCAGTAGGCATGGCAACCTCTTTGAAGGGAGCATTTAAACTCCTTGGCACTGGGAATGCCAGCACCAAGGATTACATTGAAATTCAAAATTATACTTAAGGCTACAATTAGCAAACCCACTTTCCATAAGCCTAATATCCTATCACTATATTTTAAAATTCAGAAGCTAATGCAACTGTATATTTTTCTGCTCAAATTTCAGGAAAAAAAAAAAGGTACTTTTCTTTAGCAAGGGCAGTATATGATGCTGTGGTAGCAACTATCTCTTAAGCATCGACTAGTCATTTCACCATCATTCACTTACTTTGTCTAAAGTTCAAAACTGGCAAGGCACATTTACATATTCCAATGAATACTTGACAATTTTAAATTACACTTCATGTCCCAGCTATCCCAGTAATTGACATACAACATACTAAAATGGTTTATTAAGATAACAAAAAAAATCATTAATGTGAAACATACAGGCTATTGGCAACCACTAGTCTAAAAATTATGTAAATACAAGTAAACATACCGAAATGTGTGCGATTCTAAGTTTTTAACCAGAAGATCTCTGTACTAACACACATTTATATTAATGACACATAAAAAAAATAAAAACTTTATTACAAAAATAAGTTACACTCGCCTCCAGCTTACAGTATAAAAC
>VZSV01000006.1:3606872-3622473 GCA_013398735.1 Nothocercus julius
AGCATCCTAAACCAAAGGTCTTTCTGGAAAAATTGCCTTAGCTCTCTAAGAGCCAGATTCCAGGACAGCACAGTATTAGCAGCTCACCTGTTCCCCAACACTGCTATGAATTTATGTGCATTTTTTCAAACTAGTTCTTCAGTGTCAAGACTCCCAATTCCTTCTCCTCAAAACTAAAATGCAGTCAATTTACTTACCACAATATTTCCCCCCCCCTTTACCTACACATCTGAGATTTTGTTTTGCTTGGATATATAAGGCTACACAGCTAATAGCAGTCACACAAGTGTGTGAAATAACCAAATTAAGTTACACAGCTTAATAATTTTACTCCTGACAGCCACAAAAGGCTTGAAGCAGGAAAGATTCTTATATGCACGTGGGTAAGAACGCTAATTAGATAATGTCAGTCAAATTGAATCTATAGGCACATGCAGGTTTCCAGAAAAAAAAAAGTATTCTCACAACTGTAAATATAGTACAAACTACAAATTACCTCTAAGATCTTAAGACGTCACTCCAAACTTCTCAGATAACTAGGATACAGACTTAACAACACACATATCCTTCTATTCCCTCATCTTTTGGAGCCCTAAAGAAATTAAAAGCCCTTACAATTCACTCTTGAACAGTGTATTTAAAAATCCAAACATGACTACAGATGAATTAAACTAGCTGCTTTCCTTTTAGCAGTTCATAAAAACAAATGAAGAAAACTTCCAAACCAAGGAACCTGAAAAAAAGACCTGAAAGAATGAAATCATCAGACCTCTAGCTAGCAAAATCAAAGGTGCAACCCTACTTTACCTACCTCCACAAAAACAGGACGTGTGCATCTTTATTAACAAATTAATAAGGGACTAATACACAGCATTGTATTATATATGATAGCGTTGTCACGTGCCAGGAAGAATTCCCATTTTATAAACACATGCACACTATCCAGAAGCAATAATTCTGTGTTTCAGATAAACTGCAGAGAACAGTACTTCAGTATTTCAGAAAAAATAAAAAAAAAAATAAATAAAAAAAAAAAAACACCGCCACTAACAAAAAATTGTATTATAATTCATCAGGTGCCCTTAAAGGAAGTCTTCCTTTCCACCACAGGAAACAGGCCATGCGCTAAAGAGGCAAAACTGTCTATTACAACATTTGTATTTGTCTAATGTAGAAATTTTTTTGATATTACTCAAGTTTAATGGAAGAAAAGCATGTCTCCAAGCAGAGATGACAAAACCAAACCATACAGACAACTCCCCGTGTTGAGAGGTAACTGGGCAACTTCGAACAGTATGTTACATTGCAGTTAGATAAACATATATTTATGGTGCTTTTGCCAAAATACAAGATGAATATGCATTTTTATCACCAGAAGATTTAAAGAGAACTAAGAAGGCCCAGCACAGAAGAAAAACAAAACAGAGAAATCCACTGCTTACAGCAAACACAGAAGCCTATGGAAAAAGAACAGAAGGGCCCCAAAAGTTCGACAACTACAAGCAGGGCAAGCTTAAGCAATTCCATGTGTATGCTAGCTCACCATCTGGGGATCTCTATTAATTTGGTAACCAACCCAGCTAGCCCGGCTTCTTGGATGCTGCACAGCAGCCCTGGCAGAAGTTATTTTTGGAAATATGGAGGGGGAGGGAAGATGGTTAGGAAAGCTAGAAGATATCCTAGAAGAAAAACACATGAGTACATTAAACAGAATATACTGGCAAGACTTTTTTTTTTTTTTTTTGGCCATGTTTCCAATCTGTTAGGGCAAAATCTTTGTTAGGGTTAAGTTTAGAAACTTCATGGGCTTATCTATCTGTTGAAAGTGGTAAAAAAGAAAAAAAAAAAAGGGAAAAAAAAAAAAAAAAAAAAAAACCAACCACACAAGCATTGGTCTCCCAATGGATACTTGATTAAACAGGGGTCCTGTATCAGTTGTCTAAGCCAGCTGGGAAGAGCACATGTTGCTAAGCACATTCAGGTGACAGATCACATGTGCACAAGTATATGAACTTTAGAAGAAAAAGTGTGAAGTTAGCAGGTTCCATGACCTTCAGACATTTCCTCTTGTCCTCACACACACATAGGGCAAAACGGGGCCTAAATTCTCACCAATAGTACTACTAAATCAATAATTCTGATGTAAAATGCAAACAATTTAAATGTATCCAACATTTTCAGAGAAGCCAAAAAATGTGTACACTGCAGTATAACTACTAATTCACCCAAAGCTCCAATTTCTGTACACGTCTTTCAGAAGTAACACAAAATATGTGCATGCATTTACACTTACATCTGATTTTTAGCCGCTTGTCTCTGAGCTTTCCGTTCTTTCCTTTTTTGATCTGGTGGCTTAGCAAAAACAATTTCAATGTTTTCTCCCTCTAAATCTTTGCCATTCATTTCTTCCATTGCCTGAAGGAATTAACCAGACTTTAAATATACTTCTAAGCATATCTGAAGTAATTTATTTTATTCTATCCTTTACAGTATGCATTTTAATTATTTGTTATCCAGAACTAAAGCAACATTATAAATCTAAGTCAAAGAGCACAGTACTATGGGTTTCAGGGAGTTATTCACTTTCTCGTAACTTCCCTCTCAAACCCAGGGCTGCCTGCACATCGGTTTAAAATCTTCTACTTAAAACTGCAATCCTTAGTCTTTGCAAACTGGTGGCTTTTAATTTTCACAATCCCTTTCAATTAGTGAAATGACAGAACTGTCTTCTGAAATGATAGTTTTTGTAGTAGAGGGTACACACAAAGGGTACACACAAATACTACTAAAACTAGAGATCAGTGTATGTTTTCATTCCCTCATTCTACCTGTAGGAAGCTTTCCCCTTTTTTGAGTGGAAGACAGGATATTAGGATTTAACACGCTTATTCTAATATGTTAAATAAGGGAGAGCACAAGAGCGCACACATCTCCCAGTGGTGACAATGAATATTACATACAGATTTAAAAAGCAGGGAAATCCTAAAGATTCTACCATTTCTAGGGATTTTCTAGACTCTAGAGAGCTGAATCTTGACACAACACATCCTGTGAAGAGATGCTTTCCATCACCTAGAGCATCTGTTTTAAGGCATCCGCATGAATCAAGATAGCTGAATACCCAGCACCATCCCAAAAGGAAGCAAACACTATACACACTACAGAAAGGGCAGGAATTACGTTTTCCCCTCCTATCAAAAGATAACAGGAGAAAAACTACCACCAAAAGGGTAATAAAATCCACGGATTACAATTACTCAGTTGTCCAGCACCGCTCATCAAAAAGAAAAGGTGCTTACTTCACACTGTCAAAAGGAAGCTATTCTGTTCCTAAAAATTAAAAAGATCGCCTACATTTCTCTCACCTGTCCTAAAGAAACTGCTTTAAATTCTACCAACAGTTTGCTGAGAAGTCATTCAACTTCTGGCACTTCACTTATAAGTGTTAAACACATGTGATTATTATCTGAGATACTTATCAGCAGAATTACTTAGGACAGTCGCATCTAAGATCCAGTTTTCAAGCTAGTAACTGCATTTTCCTAGGAGATACCTACATAGGACAAAGTTATCAGTGGCAATGCTTTAACATTCATCCAGATAAAGCTTTTTCTCAAGGTTTAGAAGCTATGTGCTTCTAAACCTTGGTCTTAGCCACTACTTCCACGCACCCAAAGTTACAGCCTCCATCACTTACCTTTACTGCTCCATCCCGTTCATCAAAATGAATGAAAGCATAATCTTTTAGCTTCTTCACTCGTTCTAGCTTTCCAAACTGACTGAAGGCCTTTTCTAGGATCTCCTCTGTTACAGTATTGGCAAGATTGCGTACAAACAAAACTTTTACCTGAAAACAAAATAATAAAGAAAAAGCAAGTCTTAAAAGTATGATCTGAATACAAAACAAGTTTTGCAAGTCACTACTATTGGCAGCACTGGAAAGGTCACTTTGTTTTATGTGTGCGCTCATGCGCGCACAATACAGACATATATAAATATATATATATATTCTTGCAACATGAGTTGGCTGCAAACCTTCGTGACTGCTAGAGCTATTAAGACAGTTTTTATGATTACATAGCAAGAGTATTCTGGAAAAAAACATATCAATACAATTTATGTTGAAAAAATCCTAGCAGCAAGCTTCAGCTCGGGAACACTTTCAAAATTAAAAGACAGCATCCAAGGTCAGTTATGCGCCAAATAATTAACTTATCAAAACATTTAATTGTTTAGACAAGTTTCTGCTAAGGTATCTGGAGAACAGTCACCACCTCAATATCTAGGTCAGAGGTTCTTGAGCTCTGCTGTTCCAGAGCTCCTTGACTTGTGGCTCCCATGCCAGAGCTCCACCAAATACCTAAGAGCAAGACTGTGCCTGCCAGAGCAGGCTTCCTGACCCAAATCCACAGCTGGAGAAGGGAACATGGACACTAACGCTCACACTGCCAGGCCAGCCCTGCACCTTCTCAGAAGCCAAATGTGGCCCCTGCCATGGTGAACGACCATCTTCCAACCATTCTGCCAAGCAGCTTGCTCCCCCAGCTCTCTAGAGTGCGCAATATGACTCGTAAGGCATATGAAAACATATGTAGCTTGGAGGGTCAGAAAGATTGGTTATCTTTAAGTATTTATATACGCCTTAACTGTCCAATAGTCACTAAATCACCACCAGAATCCAAAGTTGTGTCAACCACCAACAGTTCCAGATAAAAGAAAATACAGAGCAGTCAAAGAAAAGACAACCCTTATTTAAGAGAACAGAGAGGTTAACGTATGTCATCTGTGAGTTATGCTGCACACCATGAATCACGCCCGATACTGAGTTGCTATCACTTGAAGACCTGCCCTTGCATCCACGTTCAGATTACACTAAGTGACCACAAGCTATCATGTTTGCACATTACTCGGGAGGCTCACAGTTTATACGAGTGCCTTTATGCTGCCACCATGCCTTAACCCCATGTTCATTACTCACAAAGTTATTATTAATGCAACTGTGTTACAAATAAATAGAACAAATTTTTATCACTCCGCGCCAGAAATGGGATGGGATGCAGGGCTCAAAGGAAAGGATACTACAGACCACAATTCTGATCCAAACTCCAATCTTTGGCAATAATACTCTAGGCAATTCTCAAGAGACATCAAGAATCATAGTAAGCTCCAGAGAAAAAGCTTCTTCCCGTTCTGCAAGAAAGACTGCAGCAAAGAGCCTGTTCTTATTCTAGGAATAAGTGACCCACCACCACCAAATGCTCGCTTGCCCTCAAGTTCTGCATTCAGTCATAAACCAGACTACTTCCTCAATATTCCCATTCACATAATCACCTTCCCAACAAGCCTTCAAGCCAGGCTACATTCCATGTCTTTAGCAAATGGCACTAAATGTATACAAATTGATTTTCTGTAGCTTTTCCATATTTTCCACTTTTATTTCTCATTTTAAGTACATAACAATACAAGGTACTAAAAGACGCAGTTTGGCACATTTGAAAAACTCTATGAAACAGGACAAAACACTGCTCAGATTTAATTTCTTCAGCTTTCATTCCCTACATCTGTAAATTTACTTTTGAAAGATATCTAATTATGTTCCCTATCACTTCCCACTTATCTATTCAGTCAGGCCAGAAGTCCCTGCTAATTTATTTTAGCTGGATTTTGCTGGATTAGGACTCCTCTCTGAGCCAGGGAACTGATCAGGTGGAAAAGCTGCCATATGGAGGAAATACCACCCTAGAAAAATTTCACCTGCAAGACTCATCCCTGCTGCTAAGAGTCTCACGAAAAAAATAATAAATATTGCAAGTACATAACAGAACTGTTAAAAAACACTTTGAAGTGTTAAGAGTTTGGAATTTTGCTTCATTAGAACATTAAAAATCCAGAATATCAACATTCTTAACATTTCAAGGAATTGAAAAAAAACAACAGAGTCAGATACAAGAGTTCCAGTGAACGCAACTGCTGAACTTCTCAGGAATAACTTCTAAAACCTAACTTTGAAAATTCCAGTCCTCCCTTCTGAAGTTCTAAATACAGAATTTCATCGCAATTAAGGTTTGCTCTGCCATCACCTCCCCAATATTAAAATATGTCAGCAAATATAAAGCTACAAACTACTACAACTTTGGGGGTCATTTTTGGGAATGCTATTTTAACTTTTGCTAATATCAAAAAATACTTACTTTAGAACAAGGACTCTAAATATATGCTTCCCTTATTGCTTTATTACCTTTGCCATGACTTCAGGATCTGGATCTTCTATAGGATCAGCCCATTCAACTGTAACAACATTTCCCCAGACTTTCACTTTGCCGCTCATTAACCTACGTCTGGCCTGAGCAGCAGTTTTGTGATCTTCGTATTCAAGGAAACAGAACCCCCTGTTCTTTTTCTTGTCATCAGGCTGATGATACAATATGACATCTGTAAGACTCTCTGAAATTAAACAAAATATTTATTTGATGTGGCTTCAATACACAGATTCTTGGTATAAGGTGGGGATTATCTTTCCAAGAGCATCTTACACATAGTTGCAAAAAAAGACACTTCCGAAGAGAAACTTTACACTATCCTTACACACTTAAATCACAACACACCATATTATTTGGACATGGGAAAAAAAAAAAAAAAAAAAAAAAAAAAAAAAAAAGCTGGTCATTCTAAAAGTCAAGACAAAAGGTGAGTGATCTCAGTCCAAAGCGATCATCATTCAACCATAAGCTGAAAGATGGTAAAAAGTCATCTCTGATCACATTCTACGTCTCTCCAGCTCTAAAAATCATGGTTACAGACTTACCTGTTACTTTGCTAAATTCTTCAACAATTTGTTCCTTAGTTTTACTCTTAGGAATAGAGCCAACAAAAAGCCTATTATTGGCAACAGAGATGCATACACCAATGTGTTTTCCAGAACGAATTTCGTGATTGTTGTACTAGAAGGAAAACAATTAAACAATCATCAGTCACAGAACATTTTCACTATAACACCAGCACACCAAATATTTTCCTTCTTCAATCATAACACAGAGTAATACATTAAAATTCTAGGAGCTTAACACATTTTTACTACATTCAACTAATAGTTCTCCAGTATATCCATTTTTTCTAAGAAATCTCCACAATTTTCACCAATAATTATCTTTCTCTTCTCTTCAAGCCTCTTACTTAACACATATTCTAGAGTTTTACTCAAGGGAACTTTTTTCATATAGAAAAAAAGGCAGATCTTGCATCTATGTTACGCACAGGCTACTACTTCTCACAACATTGCAGGGAAAGAAAAAGTCACCCTACACACCGCATCCGTGAGTTCCTAAATTGAATCTTGTGTCATAGAAGACAGGTGTTATGATGCAGATTCCCTTCAAGGGATCCACAGTTAACAAAAGAAAAAAACTAAAAAAATAAAAACAAAGAAAACCACACACACACACACACACACACACACACAAGAACACCTTCACACTATTCATGATTAAGTCTGCCCCTCAAAGTCAGTGTGCAAGAGCAATTGCCAGATTCTTTCCAAAGCACTTAGATTGTGCACAGAAATCCAAGGATATCAGTACGAATCCCTCTCCCAAAACAGGTAACTCAGAAGATTCCATGAATAAGACAGGAGTTCAAGGGACATTAAATAAATAAATAAATAAAAGGAGGCACCTGTAGAAAAAATGCCTTTCATTCAGATGCAGAATAGATATACATCACCTAAACAAGAAGCAGGGAGGATAACTGCTGGTATCTCAACCTCTTTTCCACTGAAAGCCCTGTAATATACAATTCTGTAGCTAGGAAAGCATATTTTGTGGTCAACATTTTATTGAAAAGCAGTCAGCTAATTTTAAGATTAATCTTGCTATATATTTTAGGAGCAACTCCGCTCTTGATAAATGCTCCTGCAGAAGCAAGACTTCCCACACTTCCTATAGTTCTGTGCATTAAAAACAGGTTGAGGATATTTATTCACATTTTGCATTTATCTGTCAAGCAGCGAAAAGTTTATTACATCAAAAATCTTCACTAAAGCTTGACAATTACGTCAAAAGTGAGCTAAAACGAACACTGTATATGTGAGAAGTATCTGTGCTTCGTATCAGAGTAAGCACATTTCCAACTAGTTATATGTGTCCCAAAGCATACTGAAATCCAGTAGAAGACTTCTGTCTGCATATCTCTTGCCCAGGCTACAGAGAAAGAAGCAATTTTAAAGGAGGCAAGAGAACAGTACAAGACTCTATACATTTTACAACTATCATACTGATAAACAGACTTGTAAACATGAACTTAGCATGAGTTACAGCAGCTAGAAAAAAAAATCTTAAAAAAAAATCCAGTGCATAACTTAAAAGGCAAACCATTTATTAGTCTGGATACAGGACACAAACTGATTCTTCTTCAATTGTGTCATCTACAGTGTAAGACATTATCTGACTGTTTTTACTAAATCTAAGACCAAAAATTTGCTTCATATTTAACTTAAGAGCTTCTCAGAAACCTCCTGACAACAAAATACCATTTCATAGTCACATGTATTTCTACTACATTCCATATAAACAGTGATTCCTAAACAGTTCTTTCACATTTCAATATGTTAACCACTGCTTTGCATCGCATGTTTTTGTTAGCACAAAATTATGCCTTAAATTAGGCGCTCTTAGAGATAAAGCTTGTGCTTTATTAGGTAATTAGTTTGCACATTAGCTGTAAACTCAGATTAGATGTGTACAAGCCCTAAAATGCCAAAAAGGAGCAAGGCTACCAAAGCAGCAAGGTCAGCAGAACGCTTCTGTCCCATCACTACTGACTGAATGCCTGTAGTTAGTCACACAAACATTAATCTTCTCTAGACTCTATAAAAGATACTGACTCTTTTTGCTATGTTCTTCAAGAACAGACTTTTAAACAATGGGTCAAAGTATACACAAAGTCTGTTTTGTCATTCTGCCACCCACTTAAACTTTCATGAGCAGTTTTGGTTTATTTTCAGCAGCAAACAAGTTGTAGTACTGTGCGTACATGGCAAACTGTTTAACAAGCAAATCTGCACAATTCACCTGGATCTACACTTTGATCTAACTTCTTCTTCCTCTACTCAAAGCCAGTGAGAACTACCAGGTGCGTGTTTCCCTACAAACTTCATCACCCCAACTGTTGTACCTCTACCCACAGAAAACACAAGTACTCAAAAGTATGCTATTAGAGCAAAATCTGCAACTATAAGCTAGTGTAAGGGGGAAACAAACACATGCACAGAATACAAGTGGAAATGTAATTCCTAATTCAGACAGTTTAAAGACAGACATTAAATGCAATTACTATCAGAGCTGACTTCTTAAAGACAGTGCTTGTGCAAAAAGAACATCTGAGTTGCCACTTCTAATTTAACCAGAATTGGGGAAGGGGTAGAGAGGTCAAATCGTGCACTGGATTAAGCATGGAACATAAAATTAACCAGTGTTAGTATACATAAGTCTTCTCAACATGAGATGATACTACAGCAATCATTAATCAGGGCTTGAATCTTCCAAGCTGGGAAAAATTATCTGGGTAGCAAATAAGACAATCCAATATTAACTTTATTCACAATTTTAGTTCACTTTTATGTGATGTTGACTTAAAGTTCATGGATGATACAGCAGCCATCCAAAGATGAATCACGTAAAGTACTGCTATGCTCACTGACAGCCTGAAGACAGCTCAGTTTACTCTCTGCTGCTGTGTACTGACAAAAATCTCCAATCCGTCCTTTTTATTAACACACAGAAGTCTACAGGCAATGCAGAGATTTTTATTCATCACATTTTTGCCATATTTCAGAAGCTCTGAGAGAGAAAAAGCACAAAGCTTTTAGGAAGAAGATGGGAAACAACAAAACTCCAATCCCAGTGGGTCTTGAAAGCTGGGAAACAAATTGTCTGTGCATCAGAAGATTAGATGCAGTCTCAAAAGAGTACTGGCCGTTAACATATGGGGATGTTACAACTAATAGAAAGAAGGAACCAGCAATTCCAAAGGAATTTCGGCAGTCTCTCTCTCACACACACACACACACACACGTGATGGACAAAAGATTTTCAACAGGTCTCTGCAACTGTCTTGCAGGTACTCAAAGCACTCTGAGACACTTTGTCTCAAAAAAAAAAAAAAATGCTAGCCAAATACTAATGGAACCATTCAAAAACTCTGATAAATGCCACCAGATCCAGCTTTCCCAGCACTTTTTTCGAACTACTGCGTTCAGCAGCTATTTAACTTAAAAATAGACCACTTCATCACCTTTTTTTTCTTGCATATCAAAGATTAGCTATAACACTGAGCTATATGTATTTCTTCACTGATATCATTTAGTGGAAGACAGAGGCAAAAATCTGTTACTTTTATGGAAGCAAAATCTGCTTAAAAAGCCTTAAGAGCATGCTACATTTAAGCAAACTTAGGCTAACAAAACACTTTCTTTGTCTACTAGGGGCCCTCTGAGAATATATTTGGTTTGTTTTACTGTTCTAAGTCATGTGCACTACTCCAAAAAGTTCATGCAAGAGATGGAGAGCTAAGTTGACAATAAAAGGACACAGACGTACGCACAAAATTGCATCATTCCAAGTATATCTGCACTACAGACAGGAACAACAGAAGTTCTCAAGTTAAATTAAAAATAATAATAAAAATGTTTAAGGCTTAAAAAAGCCCCATCTTTACCTGACTTTGTCTCTACAAGTGACTTAAGATGTTAACAAACTTTAGCAATCCAAGAGATGCACCTTATTCCAAAACTCACGTTTAAGTCTTACTGTATCAATATGCTTCAAAATTAATACGCTTAGCACTCTTGAGGGTCCTTTGAGCAACTAACTCAAATAATATAAATTCCACTAAATAAAAATAATAATAATAATAATAATAATAACAACAACAACAATAATAATAATAATAATAAAAAAGGCAGGGAAAGGCAGGGGGCAGTGGCAGGATAAACGGGGTCTGGTTTGTTTTTAAATGATGGAGGCTTCATGCGTAAAACCTGGAAAGCTTATTAAGAGTGGCCTAGTCCTCAATCAAGCTACTTCACACCTCTGCCTAGAACAGCAGATAAAACATACTCTGATCTGGCAGATTTTCTATCATTTTTCCAAGCAATTGCAATAAAATAGAAGCGCATCTGAACTATCTTCAGAAATTACAAGACTTTAGAAGCCTTTTTCCAGTGTGGGGCCCTCTGCTGGTGCACAAGCAAATGTGAAGTCATAGAAACCCGACCAAATCTTCTTTTGGAGACTGGGGTTGGGGGAGATCCGAGGGGAGGGAAAGCAAAAGCAAAGCACCTCTCCAAAACTCATTAAAAAAGCAGACAGATCAAAAGCCACTACTACTAATACAACTTTTGTTAAGAATACAGGCTTATCTCATTGGAACAAGCAGCAGTCCACCTTTTTCCTCCTTGTCTGTAATATGCACAATAACAATTTATAAACAGAATTCTGCAGAAATATTTAAAAAATACCTAGTGGATGTTTATGGAATGACCTAATAATGACAGAGTTTCTTCTTAAGCATTTAGGCACTAAGATGAGGACAGCTGCTTAGAACCTAGAGTGTTTAAAAAAATAGAAATAACAAAACTTACCAGTTTAACAGCCTCCTGAGCTGCCTCTTTAGTACAAAAAGTGACAAAAGCATATCCTCTATTTAGACCAGTTAATGGATCCATCATTAAGCGAAGATCCCATATAGGGCCAGCTTTCTCAAATAATGGAACAAGTTCATCTTCAAATAAGTCTCTTGGAATCTTGCCCACAAATATCTACAACAGACATATTTTTTTTTTTTTTTTTTTTACAAGTTATGCTGTATATGTCCAATAAATTACTATATTTACATAAAGATCTCCTTCTCCTCACCTCTGTACCAACAGAAGGTTGTTGTCCTGAATATATAGACTCTGGAGGAGGTCCACCATACTTTCGCTGTCCAGTAGTGACATCAAGAGTGTAGCCTGTTCTCTCCAAGAGTGCCTTCAAGTAAGAAACTTCAATTTTAAAAATCATAAACCAACTCAGTTCATTTAGGCACACTTCATTCACAAAAACAGCATGCTTACACTTAAAACTACATTGTTTTAAAACTCTCATATGCAAAAAAGCTTACTGCTAATACCCCAGCAAGGAACTTGCAGAACAACTATTAATACTGCCAGGTGAAGAAACGTCATCAGAAAATTAAAGGTTCACCTGGAGGTTTCCCCAATTCCTTCATTTTCATACAAAAAAAAAAAAAAAAAAAGAATAAAAGGAAAAAGAAAAAAAAAGCAGCCAAGTAATAGAATAGCAAGCTTCCCTTTAATTAGAAAGATCTTAACAGTCCGAGTCACTTCTTGTTTTGGCATGCCCAATCCTGCAAACATTTATGCACAGAAGTTCCCTTCACTTAATGAGATTACTCATAAGTGTGAAGTAAAGAACAAATGTTTAAGTGCTTATACTCCTGAAGCTCTGCTCTTACTGCTTTGGGTACCCCATCACTAAAGTGGCAATACTATTTTCTCCTATCCTCTCCTTTATGTATCTCAAATTCCTTGTGAACACATTCAGCAACCCAGTAGAGATGATTTTCACTAGAACCACTGCATAGAGGTACAGATACACTTCTGATTAAAAGTGTTAGATGACATTCAGCACGCAACAAGAAACTCTTCTAGAACTAGTCTGCCTCAGTAACTTCGTAGACAAAAAAAAAACACTACACACAAAGAAACAGAGTAATAGACAAATCTGATTATAATCAAGAACTAAATATAACTTCATAACCTGAAAAATACACAACAAAATTTTAAATGCTTTAGCCCTAAGCAGTAAATGCTATCATAGGTGAGTCAATGTAGTCTTCATTTTAAGTTAGTGTATTTTTTTACTAGAACCCATAACCATTTATTGGAATTTATAAGTCATGGTATTCAACCCTCAAAGAGGAAAAAAAAAAAAAAAAAAAAAAAAAAGACATTCTAGTTTTGCAAGCTACATAGCTATTTACAGTATTTTAATAGTAATTTTACACTTTAAAGAAGAAAAGTTCAAGATGGGAGGTACTCTGCGACAAAAATAAGCATACTTCACTGTTAAGTTTTAAGCTGAAATAAACTTACTATTGTAAAAACTAATATCAACAGTACTTTGCAACTCCGATACACAGCGTATACAACAGAAAACTGATACCAAGAAATAATACTGTGTCCAGGAAGACAATCTTGCATACAGCTTCCATAAACTGTACAATGATGACATAACAACAGGCTGAAACCTATATCCTCTCCAGTCCATTTTCTTCAGACAGGTGCTATCTTCTCCCTACTTCACAGTTACCTTAAATCGTAATGAGGGGGTGGTGACACCCAGCCCAATCACTGAGTTACCCTTTTTGAAAGTGGTCAAAATGCTGGAAAGTTTTACAAAATTTTTACAGTGAAATAGTAAAACTGTTTCAGCAAGTGGCACATCTCAGTGTACAAGCGTAGCAATTTTTCAAGTCTTTCATTTTTGTATATATTCCAATAACTAACAGCTTCATCTTGAAAAAGATCAATACACAAATAAGAGCTTCCTAATAATGATATATAATCTAAAATAGCCCTTACTAAGAAAGCACAGTTCCCAAAAAAATAAGGCATCAGTCACGACAGCCTGAAAAACCACACATGTATTGTATACCTTTTAGGTTCATACCTTAATTTTTGCCTCATCTGGTCCTTTGCTAGAATCTGCCACCTTGGTCCCCTGTTTTTCCCTCTGCCTGTATGTCTTCATGACTCCACATAGAAAGGCACTTTTGTTCTGCAAAAGATGTATTAATCTTCAGTTCTGAAAACATGACAAACCAGAATCTAACTTTGTTTTGAACTAACACAGTATCTTACATATCACAAACAGATCGCTGAAGAGACTTAAGCAAAACTCTTGCTAGTTTACTAGCAGTTTGTCCCTCAACAATTATATTCCAAATCGCTTAACATTACCTGAACATGTGAAAGATCACTGTCTTTAAACTGTTGAAGTACTGCCAATGCACCTTCTTCATTAAATTCCTTTAAAGCTTCAATAGCTCTTTCATCTAGATCACTATGTGCAACTAGCCCTAGAGAAAAGAAAAAAAAAAATCTCATTATATTTGGGCATTTGTTTAACCATATTGAACATCTCTAACATATCTCAGTGACCCTTAAACCAATCATCGCATAATGTAAGTTACTATACCTAAGAAACTACTTACTCCTCTTCAAATTATTTTTTTTTAACATGATCAACATCTTTCTGTCAAAAAGAAGTACCAACAAGTTAAGATCCAGAACAAGTGTTATTGCATTTATGTTTTCATGCAACTTCTGTGAAATGCAGATGTTACACAGGCCAAGTTTATTTTCAATATCCTGCAGCTGAATACAGAAGGATCCATCAAAATCTGACTTAAACTTGACTAGCAAAAGTAACTTAATACATTTTGAGAGAAGACTATAAAGACCATATAAGCTACAGCACTAAAAATGACAACCACCATCCAAAAAAGAAAAAGAAATCAAGCCTAAAAAGATATATTCAAGCTATATTACACCTGAGAGACACAATAACCATCCATAAGCTCAAATGCTATCTCACTAAGTATTATTTCCAACAGAAGACGACTACCAAAGCTTCAGTTACCCAGAATTACCCACAACATTACTACAGATGCACTAAGACCACATCACCTACTCGTCCTAAAAATCATCTGTCAGTTGTTCCAGCTGTTCCTGCAGTCACATGTATACTTTTTCCCACCCCTCAACCCAACTGACCTGGCCTGAGACAGTTCTTTGAAAATTACTGACAAATTAAAGCACCAAGTTTAAAAAAAAAAAAAAAAAAAAAAGATGATTTTTTGGTAAGACTGCAGTCCCCATACTTTTGGAAACCACAAAAAGTTGCTATTTTAGCCCAAAGACAGCAGAATCCAATAAAATATTGTAAAGCGTGTTTTTGCAAGTTTTGCATCTTACCTGCAACGTAAATTTCATCTAGTTTTTCAGCAACTTTCTGTGGTAAACCAGCATCAAGCAATGTCTGGAAATGCTCAGAATGGGTAACTGCAGCGGAAGTATCCATGGGCTCTTCAGTACCATTCCCATTAACATGTTCAGTAGCCATGTTTCCAGATATCTGTTCAAATGCAATAGGCATCACAATTAAGCTACAGTCATCTTCAAGCGGAACAATTCAAGTGACAAAACATGCAACAGACTGCCCTGTTCTTGCAAAAAAGAAAAAAAAAAAAAATCTGCGAGCTCATCCCCTAATACTTCTGCTTGCTCAGAAAGATGCACCAAAATCCTCAGAAGAAGCGCTAACACAAAGGAGAGCCCTAGCACGGCTGCCTCGCGGGGGTGGGGTGCCTCTCACTGCAGGTTTTGCACAACCCGGCCAGGCTCACTGACTCACCTCCCTCTGCCTGTCTCTCCCGCACTCCCGGCGAAGCTCCGGACAAGTTGGAAAGGGAGCGAGACGCCACTGGCGGGGGCGGCAGGAGGAGCCGCACTGCCACATGCGCCGCCGCGACACCGACACGC
>VZSV01000006.1:3624103-3642533 GCA_013398735.1 Nothocercus julius
TTACTGCTGCCCGGGGCAGGAGGTGCAGGGCGATTAAGCAGCCCTGCGCCGGGGGCCGTGCTGTATTGGCAGTCGGTCCCTTCCCCAGCCTCGCAGCTGAGGCCTGGACTGCAGGCCAGGGTGCTCTGCAGGACCTGTATTCCAGCTAAAAACGGCAAAATGAAGGCAGGAAGGCACTCAGTGTTACTCATTTCCTCATAGGCAGCTCCGCAACAAAGAAGTTGACAAACTGCTGCTGCCTCTGCACCCAGCCAGACACCTTGGGCATTCCCTGCTGCATTAAAAAGAAAATCATTAAGCCTGCACATCACAGCAAGCGATTGCAGCATAGGCCCCGCCTCAAATACTCAAATGAAACAACTGATATTCTTTGATCCAGTAAGATTTCACAAAGAAATAAAAGTTCCTCACAGGCTGTCCTGAAACAATGAGATAGTTGTGCACTCTCACATATTACTGCTAATTTATAACTTGAATGTGTGATTAACAATCATTTTTATTCACATTCTCACTACTGTCTAAGACATTTTAGAAAAAGATACTTGTTAAAGTTTCAGTTAAAACATTTTTCTTAGTGAAAACATTTTAAATTTTATATAAATTCTTCATAATGAATATGAACATTTGTGTCCTTCAAAAGTCATTCCCCCCCACCAAATGCCATCACCAAGGCAATTTAGGTGCTATCTGTAAGTCACATTTGGAGAATAGTTTTCAGTGAAAATAGCGCACACACACATTTTCTTATAGAAGTGATTTCAGCAAACAGATTTTTACTGTGCAGGCTTGAGCCAAAGTATTATTAGTGCTTCGTAAATGCATTAGTTCCTTCCAACTACTAGAAACTGTTCCCTAAGTTTTCAGATTAGCAGATCTGACTGCCTACTGAAGGAAAGGCTGCAGAAGGTAATTCCCACTTTCAGACCCTTCTCCCCCTCCTAAGGGCAAGTTATTTATGTGCTTCCCTTTTCCTCCATAAAAAGGATGTAAAGCAATAAAAAGGATAAAGGCAGTGCAGATTTGTACCTTTGTTTAAATCATAGCTATTTGATGCCTTTTTTTTTTTTTTTTTTTTAATACAGAAAGGAGGAAGCAGGATCTCAGATGCAGTTCCTCTAAGTACAGCCCAGGTATTAGCCCTAATGTCAGTAGGACAGAGAGAAGTGGCATGCCCAGGAAGAGAGCCTGGAAATCAGGAAATGTATATATATTTTTAATCCTACGGAACATTCCCCCATACACCATCCAGATGTTTGCCACAGTTTTTCAAAGCTCCACTCCACGTGCTTGAAATTTTAACTGCATCTCACAATAAAGTTGTGTTAATTCTTAGGCTTTTTTTTTTTTTTTTTTTTTTTTTTAAATCACATCCCATCCTGCTTTTAGTCTAATTGCAACATCCTATGAGCTCCTCTGAATTTCAGAAAAATACACCTCCCAATCCATTCCTCACCAAGACTCCTTAAGGCTGCCAAATCCACAGTAATGTATTACACGGGCATCTAACCTAGGGAAAGGAACCAAGCCTGCAGTTATCGCACTTAGCACTCATCTGGTCACTAGCCTATGTTACTTATTTAAACGATCTTACCCAAGGCCACTTATTTTTTCATTTTTCAGTCAGACTCTTCATTCAGTCAGACTTCTTAAACGATAGATCAATCAAGTTACAAAATACAAGGCCTAGGTAAGGCCTGTGCATGTTAACAGAAAAATGCAAGTAGATTTGTAGTGAGCCTTGCACTTCAGAGCTTGAAAAATCACTTGCACACTGCTAATTTTTTTTTTTCCCCAGATCAAGTCATAGGCAGAGAACCAACCTGCCAGTGAAGAGGATGTTTTTAATGTAGCATGTGTTTTATATGTAGCATATGTATACGGATCTGGTGGAAGGTCCTGAAGCAAGTTCATTTTTAACTGCTTCTCCCCTCTTGTTCAGCCCCTGTCCTGTAGCAGCAGTGCTAGCTAAGGCCACTAGACTGCTTATTCCCACAAAGTATCTATGCTTCAAAGTCATTTTACAATAAAAATTACTGTTTTTCTGCTTTCTAGTCAGTCATCCCTCCACACGTAGGTACATCCCCCTCAAAAATCAAACACTGCTTAGCTGTCATAGAAGAAGGCCCAACAGAAGCAGCAGAAGGTATCTGAGTTCACATTCCATTCATACCTTCAGCTTTACTCTAATTTGAAATTGAGGCAAGACAGAGGCTTTTTTTTTGAAAAAAAAAAGTCATGCATCTGCCTCAGGCACAGAGCAGTCATCGCAGAATACGTTAATATGCAGCTATTGACAGATGTCCAGTGAGACTTTTCAAATGCACACAAATAGTGAAATTGTTACTTCTGTCCATATGTGGATGTGCCAGCTCAGAGGCACTCCAAACTGACCTCACTCAGAAACCAGACACTGGGACACGTAACAAAGAACTGCAAGAGCCCTATGCTTTGTGGTCAAAAACGCAGGGCAGCTACTAGGAGTTCCTTAAAGGACAGAACAGAGAACATTACCCTACTGTCACATAAGTCCACGTGGCACCCACCTCCGGGGCTCTTCAACACTGATGGAGAGGGGGCAAGCGCGGGGGCAAGATACAAGCGTACAAAGTCAGAAGCGACATAGAGAAAACAGCTAGAAAATTACTGTTGGTTTTGTTTGCCTTTTTTTTTTTTTTTTTTTTTTTTTTTCTCTCTCTCCTCTTTCCCCACTGGAGGATCAAGGAGGCACTAAATGAAATCAGCTAAATCTACACACAGTATTAACAGCTGAAGTTATGGATACTTTCCCAAATCCCAAGACAGTTAGCCAGTTAATTGAAGACAAACCTTTCTAGATTTTTAAATGCAGAGATATCAATTCCATCAGTGTTTGCAGCAGCAGTCTCTGGCAGAATGTGCCAGAAAGTGCTGTCAGAGACTTGCCCTGTTCTTATATTTTTCCTCTGGCTTTGAAACTCCAGTACAAACACTGTTGTCACTGGAGCAAGCAAAGCAACAGGTAATCACACATCTGTGCCTTTCATCTCAAGCCCTCTCCACTTCTTGCAGAACTCTACATGCAAATATTAACCTTCCCCCAGATCCTCTGACCACAGAGCCCTCATCCCACCACAGACCTATAAGCCATAGAAATTCTACATATACATTTTGCAAGCTTGTTACAGGGTGAAGGAACTATGGGAATAGACTTCCCCAAAATTAAGGGAGGGGAGGGGAAAACAAAAAAACACTGCTTTACTACTGTCATTGGTATGAAAAATCAGCATTTAAACATATCTATCGCTTTTTCTCTGCCCCACTCCCCTCATCTGGAGCTTTAAAGCTCTTACCTACAGGAATGTTACCATTAGATCAGCACCTGGCAAAGCTCCATGGAAAAAAAAAAAAAAAAAAAAAAAGAGACTTTGGGGGAAAGAGAGTCAGTCCCCTATCTCCAATAATTTACCTACCTTCAGGTTAGTACGGAGGAGATGAAGAAATTTAATTTCACCATATCCAAGTGCATTCTGGCTCATAAGGACTCATGCAAGAGAACTGCAGTGTTCCTGATAGATGTCTGGAAAAAGAGAGACCTTTGAAACATCCTGAAGTCATCTCAGGACAGCAGTGCTCTCCTGAACTCTTACGCAGTATGAGGTAGCCAAGTGCTGAAGCTGCAACTCGCCAAGCAGAGCCACAAGTGAAAGTGTCAATGCAGAATGACATGAGCAGAACTGACTGCGGCTCTTTTTAAACCTTGGGTACGCACACAGCCCCCTTTATGTCACTGTACAGACAGTTTCTGAACATCCCCCTGTTCTTACAACCATTAGGATTTTAGTACTTGGCACTCTTTAAAAAGCCAACTAAAAGGCTAGAAGAACAGTAACCATTGGGTGGTCTAGTCCCATGTCTACTAACTTTGCATTAAGACAATTTCCAAAGTCAGGCAGCACATTGCTGTGTCATATAATATTACTCTAAAATCCCAGGCATCTATCCCAGAACAGGAAAAGCAGCCTGGGGCAGACAAAATGGCCACAGCCAGACTACTAAGTGGACAGTCCATGGGCTGTTCCTCCAGCCCCAAGGGAAGCTTGGACAGCACAGCTTGCCTTGCCACTGCTTAGCTCTTGCACACTTCAGCCTCTAAACCATGCCAGCTTTCCCTAGGAGTCCCAGATAGCCCAGGGTTAACCAGGCAGAGACTGCATCAACAGCTTCACAGCGTAGATGGCCAGGTGTCCATAGCTGGCCTCACATCCCCGGCCACTTTAGTAGGCTGGTAACAGTACGGTTTATTGCTCAAGAGGGAGAACGCCTGATGCAGCACTTGGAATATGCTGCTTTCAGAATAAGCATTCCAGACTAAACATGCAAGAAGTCCTTCCAAGTGTGAGCAAGCCCCAAGTATCTTGCCTCTTCCTCCAAGGTCTCCTTGCAAGACTGGAACAATCTTTTTTCTTCTTACTAACCTTGCCAGACAAGGCAGAAAGAGCTACATAAATGCAGCTTTTCTACAGAGCCCCAGAACAGGCAGCAGAACATGTGTATATAACTGCATTCCCCTCTCCCCCCCTCAGATGCAGCATGCTACACCATGGAAATTCCCCATTTAGAGCACAAATTAGAGAGCAGAGCATGAGGACGAAGAATCAGTATTTCAGGCTCTGCCTGCTGCTTTGAAATACCTGGACCATTCCTCCCCACTGGCAGTGAAAGATACTGCAATTGGATCTAAAGTTAGCTCAGGTAGCAGACGCAGGGCATCAGGGAATACCAAGGTATGTGTAAAACTGCCCTTTTCTGGCCTTTTAGAGCTAACCAGGTATTTCCATCATTGCTCTGCACAAACACCATTGTTTAGGCCACATAACTTGTTGTCAAATCTGAATAAGTCTTTAATATGGTAGGACTAATACTGCTGCCTTATGCTGTTAGAGGTAAGCAATAATTCAGTTCTTTAGAGAAGCTAAGTTCTAATTTTGGCCAGTAGTTGGGCACTAGAAAGAAAAAAAAAAATCTCTGATCCACAGGGAACCTATGAAGAACCTTATGCTTTCAAACTGCTTTCAGGAAATAAATTTAGAAAGAAGAGTCTCTTTGATCCTACCATAAACAAAAACACATTTTTAAATTTAGTTCTTAAAAGTAACAGGATTTAAAACCTATTACAATGAAATTCTATTTTGGAAAACTGAATTTATCAGGTCTTTTATTTAAATCTTTGATCAGTTTATCACTACATAAATACAGAACTGATTATCTCAATTTTTATTTTTTTTTAAACACTGATATTTATTCAAGTTAACCAAAGTAGTTCGGATTTCCAGTTAGAGTTCTATACCAAAGGAGCACAATTTTTGGACACCTGCACAGCACAGTAAGAGAAGTAAACACAACTGTATCTGAGAATATGCATTTCTAGTGCTTGCTAGGAGATTCCAGCAGGATCAGTACAACTGAGCTTCTTTGTTAATGAAAATCTTGTTAAAGTCATTGGTGACTAGGACAACCACTGCAGGAGCTTCTAGACTTTTTATATCCTTCCAGTTTAGATTTTACTACCACATCAACAAGAATAGCTTAGGCCTCTAAAAATTCTTTTTAAATTACTCAGTATAGTGAAAAGTACATGCTTACTGCAAAGTTCATGTTTATAATTCAGTGCCAACATTTAACAACTTCTTGAGATTTCTATTAACATTAGAGAATTAGTTCTAGTAAATTCTAGGCATGAAAAATGATTAGAAAGTTCAGGTCAACTGTACTCATACAGATTTGCTGAGACAAAAAAGGGTTGATTTTCTAGAGGGGTGGGACTGGACTGCATATGAAATGAAGATCAGGATTGTTGTCCCCATCATTCTTCTAATGGGGACTCTAGCAGAAGCTCAAAATTCATCCTTTCAAGGCCTCAGTTGCCATTTCTGCCAAGTCTCCTTTTGCCGCAGCCATACAAAAGTGCTTTTCTGCCTTTTTAATGAACCTTAGGTGCCTCTGTTTCCTGCTCAGCTTTCAAGATAGTGAAGGAGGTTCAGTGGAAACTCATTTCACAGAATCCAGATTTTTCTCAAGTTTATAGATCTCTCAGAGAATGCATTACTAAAACAGAGTTGATTTCCTGTCCCATTGTATTAATTATGAGTGAGAAAGATCTTAAACTAAAACCAGCCTTTTGCCTTTTTTAGAGCTACCACTTTATTGCCTAGAACTCTTTCAGGCACAGAGCCCAGTATTAAGAGGGAAATGGGAGAGGAAATTCTGTGAAATACACTTCCCTTTCACCTCTGCTACAGCCCAAAGCTTTGGGCACTGTCACGGAGATCTGCAGGTTGGCTAATCAGTGACTATTTTGCAGGCTCTGTCCCCTATTTCTGAAAAGCAAATCACGTGTCAGATCAACTACAGGAACTAGTCTTGTTTCTACAAAAATCCCAACAGGTGTTTGAATTATTATATCCATTTTCTTCCTTCCACCAAAGTACTTTCATGTCTTTCAGGTAAGTGAAGATACAGAAATGTCATGAGCAGTTTTGGTCAAATTTCCACAACAAAATTGTATCAGAAATAGTAAAACAGAAGATTGTTTTCTTCTATAAGAGCTTATTTCAAAAAAAGAAAAGGAGGAATGAGGGAAGAACCACAGTATTGGTAAACATTCAAAAAATCTGGACTCTAGTAAAAAAATTAGTATTTATTCTATTTGGCTACAAATGCAAGTTAACCTATGAAAAAGGTTAGATAACCAAAATTCAATAGCAAGAAGGAAATAAATACCCGATATACAAAACAGAGGACTTTAGTTACCCTGAAAATATCTTGTCCTGCACACACATTCTGCTCTAGATGTACCAGTCACCCAAATCTGCCTGTGCTAACAATTCAGCTGGCACACCCCTGCATCATAACAAGCATGCAGAGGACCAATTTCCCTCTTATTTTTACTATGTTTTCTGAGCAAATACCAATGTATGTGATAAATACACTTTCTTCCTTAAGAAGTTGTCATTCTTGTTAGTTATGGTGCAAACTTCATCAGTATTTGTCTTGGAGGGGAAAATGCAGGATTATTATCTCTTACTTTATATTTCCTTTTCTCCCCAACCTTTGCTGTTTTAGAATCTATTCCCCTCCTACAGATCTCCAAACTAGTAAGCCACAAGTGTAGCACCTTTACTGTATTGGGAAAGCCTCTCTATTTTTATTAAGTACCATCAGAAGTCTTTTCCCTAGAGATGTAAATAATCCAGAGAAGTTGCACTCAGAACATACTGAATCAGTCTGTTAAATTAAGCTCTCACTTCAGTACTACCCAAAAAAATCTACTATGTTGAGTAGCAAAAATATCAGCTATGTCCTCTATTCACCACATATCTTCCTTTCAGTTAGCAGTGACATGATCCTGTCTCCATACAGTGCCAAATTCTGTTTTTGTAATCTCAACCATCTAAATCAGAGTCCAGCTCTGAAATGGAACATGCTTAAGACAGTGCAAATAATTGAGAAAATGGAAGACAAATAGCTCTAAGCTGAAAATGGATTTTGAATGCAAGCAAAAGTTTAAGGAAAACCCAGAAAAATCCTGACATAGATTAAGTAAATGCCCCAGAATATACAGAATAAGCACTTTAGCATTTGAAATCCATGACTGCATCCCCACATGATTTACCACAAGCACAGAGCAACCTGCTTTGGTTCCATGTCAAATAAATACCAAGTGATGTCTTCATTTGCTCTCCCCCGCCAAGGCTGGTGTTATTTAACATATTCAATACTTAGGAGGCTCCTACTACACTCGAAGGAGGGAAAAACCTGCTACACAGTATAAATGATTTAGCAGTCACTTATGAACCTGAATTTTAGTAGTATTTTATATAAATCCATAGACGCTAAGAAGGGGGTCTACATTTTCACTGGCATCACACTAATTCCTTGTACTGTTCATACCTTGCCCTACAACTCCTGGAAAACAGTATTATTTTCCCTAGAGTGGGAAGTAATCTTCATGTCTCCCAAATTAATGATAAAGCATGCCTGATGTAATACTCCAGAATTCAGTTCTCACTTAAATCTACTACCAGGATACCTTGGCTGATAGGAAAAGGTACCTCTGCATATGAAACTTACTCCTTCCCCTGCAATGAGCCTAAGAAACCATAAGGTGCTACGGTCAGAGAACTCCAGCAGTTGTAAACTTTCTTCAAGTCTCCCTCCTAGAAACAGGGAAAACAGCTAAGAACAGGAGGATCCTCCCCTCCCATTGTAGAACTTAGTGGTACTGGGCTTTTCCAATTCTTGGAAATTTCTGATTGTAACTAAAACAGTTGCTAAATCTGTGCATCTCCTGAAAATGTTTCTTTTTCCCTCTTTGCATACTAAAAACAATTGGACTTTCCCTTTGACAAAATGGCTTATGTTGGGACTGCATGTTTTATTAAAAAAAAAAAATCTATTAGATGCAAGAATTGTTCAGTCTTTAATTACAAAGCTATAAACTACATTAAGCTATTCCCAGTCCTGTCAGGCCAGTTAAAGTAACTGGCAGAAAAAGCAGCAGCACTTCCCCTGCTCCTGCCCAAAGTCAACCCTGTCAACAGGCCCTCATACTTTTACATCTCTTTAAATAAAAANAAAAAAAAAAAAAAAAAAAAAAAAAAAAAAAAAGATAGCCTTGGAGCCTGTACTCAAAATTAGCAGAAACTACACAGAACAGGATTTCACCAGCAATGGCGCTTCTGGGTGCTAACAAGCTGAAAATATAGACGAACTACCTCAAACACTTCAGTTTTTCAAGTATCTAGACACTGTTCAACCCTCAAGGTTTTGGGGTGAACATTCCCAGAGTTGTGACATCCCATCATTAAGTATTATTCCAAGCTCTTCTGAAGGTAGCTCCTGTTCCTGCCATTAAAATCCCACTTTTCTGTTATATGGTTTATAACCTGGAAAACTTGGGCGGGGAGGGAGGGGAAGTGGGAGAACATTAGTTCTCAAACCCATTTAGCTTTAAGTTTGCAATAACAAGGAGGCAACTAAAACATTTTCAGAACCAGAAACTTCATAACCCAACTCTATTCAGAACTGGAGAGAGATTCTCAGTTACAATCACAAGTGAATACCCAAGTTGCTCGAATGTGCTTCAGGAAGAAAGCAGAGGTCTTCCTAACATTCAAGAGGGGGACAGGTTCGGGAGGAGCTGTCACCAGCCAGTCTCAGTCCTGCCGCGCACCTGGCAGCACATGAGCAGTTAAAGCAACAGCCACTTCCTACCCCAGAGTAAATGGCCACACCTGTACGATAATCACACACAGGGCTCCAGTATCTAAGGTTTTTCAGGACTGTGTATAGTATCTGCAACATTATTCATTCCAACCAAGAAACCAGCAAGGCTGTGGCAAATTATTTTGTCACAGTAACATGAATGCACCTATTTAATAATTGCTGTATACTCTTCCTTTTCAATCATCTTTAGATGATTCAAGGATAAAACCTTTACTTTTCATTCAGATCAACCTGCCAGTTTCAGAAAAGGTCCAAATATGTTCCATTTCAGCAGATTGTCTTGCTTGCTTCTTTTCACATATATAAAGTACTAAATTTGCAAGACCAGATTTCTAATCCATCACCTGCAGTGATAAAAACAATACTGCAATTGCCAAATGTTCCTTCAGCTACAGAGCTGGAGTTACTGGCAGAAGATGCTGCTGCAGCACTATGGACCTGGTGAGAAGCCCCAGGTACGGCTAAGGAGTAGGGAGGGAAGCACACGCCTTTTGCACCAGTTCACATCTGGTCTAGTATTGGGGTCTCTTCACTTGGTTTTCATTAGTGTCAGAATTGGAAGTGTTATCTGAGTTACAGCCGCTTCAAAATAAGTTTTGACATTAGTGCCCTACTTATTCCCTGCAGTTAGTCACATGAAATACTCAATATATTTTACAGCCCATATAGCTTTCACATTTGACATTTTTGAAATGGAGATGGCTCGTAATTGCCAACAAGCATTCAAACAAAAACAACAGGAACATCCTCAGAAGTTCCTAACCAAACTGTAGAAAAGGATCTCTATGCTTCTTACACTGGTCATCTTCAGCCCAAATACTGAGTAAGGCAGATTCTGTCCAGCTCAATACAGCCATTCTTCCAAGCACACAACGCCACTTTGTCCTGTGAAGCCTGCAGGAAGTCTGAGACAATGGCCGAGAAGGAGCGTCTTCATATCCCTCCAGCTCTGCTGCACTGTCAGCTCAAGAGCTCCACAGTGCCTGAAGGGAAAAGGAAAATCATTTTCCTTTAGTTTTCTAGTCTTTTTTCCTCTGAGAAAGATGGACAAGTAAGGTCAAAAATACAATACTGACTGCAGTAAAAAAAAAAAAAAAAGCATATAGAATATGACATATACACTTGTATATACATTGTATATAAAGGCCTCCCTCTGAAACTCATTCATTGAAACCAATTTGTCCTTGCATTCATTCAGATTTCAGACTGTAGCTCAAATTCAACCCTCTCAGCTGCACAGAAAAAGGACTTCAACTCCAAGGTTCCACACCTCTCCAAAAAAAAGAGAATTCTGAACTGTCAACACTCAGTTCAACTGAAGAATCCCTCAGACTCTCAAAAATTGCTCTCTGAGGTACTACCTCTGGAATTTGTTACTGATTGTTACTGGAATGCAATGCCCATTTCTACCAGGAGAGCTCACGATCAAGGTACACATGGCATGCTTACCCTACTAAGAGCGTGGCTGCAGCAGAGGGCAGGAACTCCCCTTACGCTAGCGCACAACAGAACAGCCCTCAGCGTCAAACTTCACTGCAGGCTGGTTGCTCAACAGCACAGCTCAAACCAGTCTTTGGCTCACTGAAAATCCATCTACTTCAAGCAGGCCTTGCAACAGCCAGGATACTGACATGGCAGTGGGATGCCGTGGCAAGGTACCACTGCTATACTACGCTCATCTGTAGCTCTTTCTATATAGTCTCCACAGCAAGACACTTCAGCAACAGACAAAACCTCCCACCTTAACAGTAACCTTAGCACCTAAATAGCAGCTCAGCATTCATGCAGAGCCACTCTTCTATCTTTACTCTGGGTACAAGATATTCCTCTCACTTTTAAGTACACCATGTCAATTCCAAAACACATTCTGCTTCCTCCCAGTTACCAAGACCGTATGTTGTGATATTCCAGAATAAAGTTAGTCCAACCACTGATTCCTTGCATCACAGCCCAATACCCCTTTGAAGCTTCTACATTCAAAACTAATAGTGCTTAGTGCAATTTTTCACCATACTGTTCACCACTATACTAGGCCTTCACTATGTGAGTAAGGGATAACATGATTCTGTCTGAAACTGCCAAACCCCTATCAGGCAGCATCCCAAATGTTTTGCAAAACACAAAACAATGGGAGGTACTTTGAGTATCTGAAGTGTCACCCAGAATCCTAAACCTTGTTTTGCCTCTACAAAACAGCTATTCTCATCAGTTTTACTGCACATACAAATAACATCTCCAGATGTTTTCCTCATGTTCCATGTTGGCTTCACACAAAGAAAAATGCCTTTTCTGCTTGACAGCACCTTTAAACCTGAAAAGCATCATAAACCTACCCCAACCTTCTGTATAATTGTATTAAAGGTTACATTTTTTTGAGAATATCCAACACACTACTTACCAAACACTGCTGTTGCATTATCTGTTTCTCTCATCTTCCACAATCCTTTTTCCACCATAAAAAGTGATTGAACTGGACAAGAGAGGCAACTTCAACTTACCATGAGAGTAACTTCACCGAACAGTGGCCAACAACAGCACCCAGACTTTTCCCAAAGCTCCAGGGGGCAAGAGCTGGAGGGTGAAGATTGCCCTCAATCACACTTTTGAGGAACACGATGGCTAACTGTCACATTGCCCAGGGTCACTCAGGCAGAGAAGGGAATTACTCCAAGTGTCCAGAATGTCCTGTACCAGTCGATGCAGCAAAGCTACTTTGCCTCTGTAGCTCTTGTAAAGTACAAGCTGTAAAGGAACACCTCGAGTGACTGCAGAACTGATGTGCAACAGCTAGAATGATTTTCATATCTTTATTCAAAAAAGAGCACATACAAAACATGGTGGCATACTGAAATTCCAACGCCACTCAGTAACACTTTTGTTACCAGAAGTAACAAATCCTGCTAATAGCATGGGATAGTAATTCTGCAAAAATAATTCTGCATCTTCAGATACATTCAGGGACTAGGATTTACAGAGTTGCCTGCTGAATAGGAGCAGCCTTTGGCCAAAGTCACTGGGCACTGCTCACTAACAGTAACCCAAACAGATATAACACCCAGAGAAACAATAGACTCCTGAAGCCCATAGCCAAACCTACAACATACACAACTTGGTAGTCAAATGGACTGTAATATCTGATATTCCCAATGCTTTTAGACACTGCTTAAGTTCTGCACTTTTTTTGGTACTTCCTGATAAAAAAAGTGCCTTTCAAGTGTTTGCCAGCATTTTCACCAGTTTTGTCAAGGGTGCAAACTTCACAGTACTTTTGTTTTAGAGAATTGTTTTTTAGTGAAACAGTGAACTTGGAGATTAAAAAAAATAGTCTGTTTAGCTTTATTAATTGTTGGATAACCTGCTCCTGTGTCATTTTCCTTTATTATGCTTTCCTGCAATTTAGATGAGGGCCATGCTTTAATGTAGATCAGATCTTATTTACATACTGGTTTGTCTTTGTAACTCTAATTTGGTTAATGATTTTTGTGATCCCTCTTCCTGGAAAAGGGCTCATTTGCTGAACACAATGAGCATGCTGCAACCATTTTACTGTACAGTTATTTTTCAAATGAATGTTCAAAGTAGCCATTTGGATGCATGCACCCCCTCTTCCCTCTGCTTTTATCTCCCCCCACACCCCCCGCACTCCCAGGAGAACAGGTAACATTCCCAGGGTCTTTTCCACAAAGCAAACAGTTCCACTCCAGCGATCTTGCAGACAACCACCCAGCTCCTCTTTCTCCCTCTAAGGGACAAAGAACAAGGCACACTTTAGACCCGGCTTTTCCTGTAGACAAATTTTGACTACATTTGAGTATCTTCCTTATTCTAAAAGTATAAACACCCTTAGTGTCCCCCACACTAAATGAAGCTCACTGCTCATTTCCCTAATGCTGTTAGGGTAGCTCAAAGTTTCAGAAAAGGTGCTATTTTAAGTATGCAGACACAGTGATTTGGTTCACATGTCATTTCTGAAAACAGTATCTGCTAAGTAGTATGACATCAACTGTTTCAGCAGATTTTAAAAACATGGTGTCCCACTTCAAGCAGCAAAAAAAAAAAAAAAAAAAAAAAAATCTCTTCAGGTGTTATACTTTCTTCCAGTTACAGACCATCCAATCTTGTCAGGTAGCACTGACAAAATGTTCCAACTCATCACTGGAAAAAGGAGAATAAGATCTAAGTAAATGGCTCCTTTTGAGAAATAAACTGAAATTTGCAAATACACACACTTTGTATACAGAAGTTTTTTTTTTTTCTTTTTTTTTCCCCCCCAAAAAGTAGTAACACTTAAAAACATAGTGAGTTATAGTATGTAAAAAAAAAAAATTAAATCAAGTCTTTTGGTCTCATCTCAGATGCCGGATCCGTGGTAGGTTTTTCATCAAAGAAATCAGGTTCGGGATAGGATCATCACAGATGAGATGCAAAAGTAATGCAGCAATTTTTTAACCTTCCCAAGTAGATTACAAGGCTAACTAAGGTTAGGTACAATTATTGGCACACACTGTGCTTTTAGGAAGAAGTGGTCTTAAATTTGAGACAGGTACAGATTTACTACATTAGAAAATATTTGAAGGCTTTTTAATTACATACCTGAAGAACTAGAAGTATTTGTTCCCATGTTATTTGTCATTTCCCTGTCAAAGAGATATTTATTAGTTGAGAAAAAATATTTTCTTCCATCACTTGAGATGTCAAATTTTTTACTTTCAAGCAGATCAATAAATTGTATTACTAAATAGTTTATTCATCCGTATCTGGATCCTGGAAGTTCTATGAGACTTAAAACTTTGAATATCTTTGTATCACAGTAAGATTTTGCTGCTCTTGTGCAGCTGTTGTTCATTTGGACTCTACAACTGACAGGCAACTAAACAATTAAGCATAATCCTTGCTCTCTTATCCACATCAAGTAGTTATTTTCTGACAGTAATAGGCTCGCCACTGATCAGACATACCAACATTTTAGCCACCACTCCAATATGACAAATTTTTAGACCTAGCCATAACATTTGTTGTATTTCATACCTTTAAAGCAGAAGCAGACTTCAAACATCACTGCAAAGAAACTACACAGTTGCTTTACTGAAAGCTTGCCTCTGCAACTTCTTCCCCCCCTCAGACATTTGACAGGCCCACAGGCCCACTTCCCCTCTTGTAACATAGCTTATTGAAACATTAAAGCATTTTACTGCTGCATGTAGGAGTTTCACTCCTACATTTCAACTCCACATACTGAGACTTTTTGAGGCCTGGCCTTCAAAAAAAGCCATTAATAGCTGGCAACATCTTAAAAAGCTTTTCTATTGAAAAGAGAAATGGAATTAGATTTTGTAGTAAGACAGCAAAATCAGACCCTATCTTGCTTTATTTTGATGTTTTAAATACAATCCATAAACTTGTCAATTTTGAAAAAAGATCATCCAGATTAAGTGAATTTTGCTGGAAATTAAATTCAGGTAAGAGTCAAAGTTCAAGGCAACAGGTACCACAGTATCAGTACATACACAGTAAACATTCACAGGGACTTTTTCCTACTGCAAATGTAATTTTATCTTAGCTCCAGAGCTGAAACAGCCTTAATAAGTTTAGTTTAACTATAAGGTGAATTTAATAATGAATTAGAAGTTTGCTTTCTCAAATCTGCCAGCCTCAAGACATCTAAGCAAGCCTTAACAGTGCTTCCTACAAGAGCAAAAGCATGGGCATCATCATTAGTACCAACAAGACATATCAACAGTATTTGTCACAGCACCCTGAAATCCACACCAGGAGCATTTCAAGTTATA
The DNA here is from genome assembly GCA_013398735.1 of Nothocercus julius. Taxonomy (NCBI): domain Eukaryota; kingdom Metazoa; phylum Chordata; class Aves; order Tinamiformes; family Tinamidae; genus Nothocercus; species Nothocercus julius. Next base: position 3,639,157 of record VZSV01000006.1, read on the forward strand.
GATATCTAACAACTCTTAGCTTCTAGCTTTTGCCAGGCAACAACAGCACACGTTGTATCAACATGAACAGAAGTGAGCTTAAATAATGCACTAACATCCTTATTCACATCCTGGAATGTGGCAGCATCTTGTACATAGGGACACTAATGTAAGCAACATTAACGTGTGTAGTGACTGAAAAAAATAAATTACTTTTGAAAAAATCCTTTAGAAGTGGCTTCATCTCAGAAGCCAGATCCATATGAAGTTTTTCATTTTCAGGCAGTTTCATCACAATCTACCACTTTCAAATTACAGTAGTGCACTACACATCACTGAATGGGAACTGTAATGCATCTATCTCACAAAACAAGCTTTATGACATAAGTAAGCATATATGCTGGGAAGAAAACACATTACAATCAGTAAAAAAGTTCAGCTGCTTAATCAATAAAGTTACCTTTATCTGCTGCACTGGAGTCACCAGGAAATCTCTCTTCAGGACATGTCACTTTCACATTCTTAAAGCTGTTGGTTGATATATACCATACTGGAAATAGAAACAGCCAATTACAACATGACCATGCAGAATATAACCCAATGCTTTAGGAACAACTGTGTTCGTACTTCTGGATTCCCCTTATTCCACAGTTTTTCTTTTCCAAGCACAATCATAGGTTGGAGGCATTTGAGTTGCATGCAAGTTAAACCAAGCACAGCAGAATTTACTTCCCAGCATCTCAAAGAAAGAAATAATATTGACTCTACCCACTATTTGTATCAAGAAATCTCCATGTCAGGTTTGTTTTCTTCATCCGATCAATTTTCTGAAAGCCGTAAGGGTAAGCTGACAATCAGTGGCCATCCTGAGACAATGTTTGAAATTTGGTGCATGGGCTTCAGACAAGCAGTTTCCCAGTACCCTCCAGCAACGGTTTGAAGTGACTCAAACTATAGTTCACCTCAACTACTCACCTGCACCTAGACATTTCAAGATAGATCATGTCAAGTATTACATTTGAAAAGCAGTCATTCCTCCATTTTTAAGCTGACTACATACCCAGGAATTCAGTCATAGGTATATATTGCCAATCACATTAATACATACATAGCTTTCAGGAATATCCACTTGTGTGTCCCAAGCATTCTTCTAGTTCTGATGGTATTTCCATGAAGGGCTAGAATGCAAATTAAGAGAAAAAATGGGATTTTAAAATTGAAAACGAAAATTAAGCTTTTGCTGGAGTCTAGCATTATCACATGTATTAGCCAGCCGGCATCATTAATTACCAAGTGCTGAAAACTCATACTTTTAATACAGCCATTCAAAATTAATCTATTAAAAGACTGTCAACAATACTAAGTTGAAAGCCTCTACTAGACAGAATTCTAGAACAGGCAATAGAAAGTCAGCCTGAATTGTTTTGTGGCTCCATTTGCAAATCAAAATGTTTGAACATTTAAGTTTCTGCATTTTTATGCAATGAGAATTTAATAAATTTACATTTCTTTATAACATAATACTAGTCCGATCTATAGCTTGTGGAATCATTACCTCAGTTATGTTTAAACACGGTCACATATTTGCATTCCCATGAATTATAACACACATCCAAGGCAGCCAGACAGCTGACACTGTTACACTCAATTTGCAGATGGTAAGTTGCATTTTTTTATTTTTATTTTTTTATGCATAGGCCTTCACACTTACTACTGAAGTCACAGAATCTCAATAATAGGGGTTGGAAGGGTCCCCTAGAAATCATGTGGTCCAACCCTCCTACCACAGCAGGTTGCCCATGTCCAGTTGGGCTCTGAACATCTCCAAGAATGGAGACTCCACAATCTCTCTACACAAATTTCTCAAAAACACTACAACAAAGAGATGAGACTAAAGAGACTGAATAAAGGGCTGGCTTTGATACAGTAAAGGCTATTAGGTAATTACTAATCAGTTTAAATGCAACCATGAAAATTAAACACGTTACTGTTGTTTGTCACACTTGGTAATTTACCAAAGATGACAACCCTCTGGCATCTGATAGATAGTTGCTTTCAGACAGACAAAAAGAGGGAAAATAGTCGAAGAAATGGAAGCATCTGTGTTGACCAATAGCAAAAATTTGTGTTCCTTCTACACCAAACAAAAAAAGAAACAGAAACATACCTTAAAGCTTATGTACAAGCTATCGGACATCATTAAATACTTGCTCTTCAAAGGACCTAGAAATAAGCAAAACAAACTTAACACCTGAAAACAGCAATTAGGGTTTTATTAGCAAGCCACAGACCACACAAGACACTATTCACAATTTTGCAAAAGGCAAATTGAAACAATCCTTAAACCACTGCAAGATTTTTTTTAAGGTCCCTTTGTTCCATGCTCCTTTCTCATCACTGAACAGAGACATTCCAACCTAAAAAGTTGAAATAACCATATGAATCAGGTTCGTATGAAAAAAATCAAGGAAGATTTTTCATTTCTAGCATTATTTCTTCTCAAGCATGATTTTAGATTTTTATAGTAACTGTGTAACTACGATTATTGTAAGAAAATTCCATGATACTTAGGATTGAGCAGACTGAAGCAAGTGCAACCATGCTACAAAGCAGTACACCAATCCTATGCAAAATGAGCAAGCTGGCTCCTTCTCCAAGGAGTTCTAAGCCTTTTTGTAAAGTACTTCATTCTTCTCTAGGCATTTGGGGCGACTTCATTCACCAGGGTTAGCAGTAACAACGCAGCCTACAACTGAAAGACTGCGACGCCCCTTATCCCCAGCCCTGAGGGGCGGGCGCCACGTGCTGAGCAGCCCCAGGAGGCCCCAACGGCCGCACAGGGCTGCGTATCAAAATGGCGCAGGCCCGGGCACGGCCTCGCCCCGCGCGGGGCAAAATGGTCCCCCCGCCGCCACGCGCACGGCGGAAGCGACGACTACAAGACCCACAGCGCCCCGCGCCGCCGCTTCCGGCCCGCAGCGCATGCTGGGACTTGTATTCCGCGGCCACGGCCGACGCCGCCGAGGCGGCGGGGTGGCTTGTCCGCCCCCGCGGCACGGCCGGAAGCGGCCGCGCATCCCCGCTGTCCACGGCGAGGGTCTCGCCGTCACCTCGAGCATCAACCGCTACGCGGCGCGGAAGTGGGCCGAGAGCCCGCCGAGGAGGGGCCGCCCTCGCAAAGAGCAGGGCACTAATGAAAACGGCGAGCTGCCCCACCAAGCACGGGCGCCGCGGCACCTCGCCCCTCCCCGCCGGCGCCGCTGCCCTCGCCTCACCCTCAGCCGCCGCCGCTCCGCAGAGAAAGAGAGTGGGGGGAGCCGCGCGCTGCCTTTATATGGCGGGTCTGGGTGGGAACGAGGCTGGCCCCGCCCCGCGACGCCTGGCCCCGCCCCCAGGGC
>VZSV01000006.1:3642628-3657487 GCA_013398735.1 Nothocercus julius
TTGAGGCGCCGCCATGGCGGCCCCGCTCGGGGCCCCCGCGCCTTGCGGTAGGCGGTGTTGGCGGGACGCGCGTAGCCAGCAAGGAGCGGCACGAGCCCGGCACAGCCCCGCCTCCCAAATTAACACGAGCTGTTTTTCACTGAATACTTGTGTCCTGCGTCTGTATCCTCCCCTGGGAATCCAGCTCGTCAGCTTGTCATTCCGTAGCTCTGCCGCGGTGTTTCAGCTTCCGTTTGTCTCTGTTGAGGTCTCTGAATCCTTGCCACGCGCACACCCTTTCCCCTTTGGAACAGCAGGCAATGCTCTCTGATACTCAGGCCATCAGTGCTGAAGAATTTCTCCTTACCCACAGCAGGCAGAAAGCTGGCTTGAATTCCTACTACTTCTTCCTGCAGTTTTCACCCCAGGACCCTGAGTCACGGTTCCCCACCACACCTTAAAAGAGTGAGCTGCCCCAATCCCGACACAATTCTAGTCGTCACAGAAGTACCAGAAACTACAATAGCACTATTGCAGACGGAAAGCTGATTAGTTTTCCGCTGAATCAGCCTCCTGTGCAGGCGTGGAAGCGCTAGTGAAAGGGATGGGAACAGGGATCTGGGCTGTGCGGGGGATAGCAGCATCCTTGCGGCCCAGGTGATGGTTAAACTGTGGTGGAGCCACGTCCTGAATTCCTGTAATCTACAGGGAGGTTCTCTGTATATAAATAGTCCATGACTTTATTGCCCACCTTGTTCCTGAGAGGCTTATTGAGTGTATCATTCCATTTAGTAGAGGAAAGCTGAGGAAAAACAACAAAAAAAGAGGGAAGAAAAGTTCAAAAAATTGTTCAGTGTTTTGGCAACAACTTGGTGATCCACAAGTAGAGATGGCCTTTAAATAGAGGAGAGTCTTATTCATTGGGAACTAGTAAAAAAAGTCTAGAGAATGGTATTTTACAATAGTAACATATCTAGTAATTGTATTCTCAAAGCTATTGATCAAGATAACTTCACCAAGAAAAGTACAATGAAGAAAACTAAATATCTGACAGAAAAACTTCACACCTGTTTTCTCCCAAGGGCACAGAGTGGGGTGATACTCTCCCTCTCTCCTTTCATTCCTCCACGTCGCGGTCCGCCTGTCTGGAGCCGTCGGGTGCTGCTTTGCATTGTGAGCACCACACGTGAAACAAGGGCAGGCATTTACTGAAGGAAATCCCTACATCTTGCAGTCCTGCCCCACATCGGAAGACACTTCCCCTCCTCTAATCGCTCCTAGATTTCAGGGTGCTGGTCTACTAGCAGTGCCTGAATGAACATGGCATACAAACATTTCAGCTGCCGAGTGCCTCATATTTCTCAATATTTCTCAGCATCACCAAAGTCCACTAGTGCTGGACAAGCTTGTGGGTAAAGTACAGCTTTATTATATTGTAGATAGGCAATAAGACCAAATACCTGATTTACAAGGCTGAAAAAAGATGATCAAAACAAAATAGAAGCTATACCCGCATTCCAGAGTGTAGTTTAAAATACCATTCTTTCTGCGCTGTGTTTTTTTTTTTTTTTTTTTTTTTTTTTCAGGCTTCCCCATCTTTAAACTATATCCCAAGTGTCAGGATGAGGCTGCACCTATACAGAAATACCTCATACTCAAACCCTCCCTAGAGGCTGCACTGAGGCGAGTGTGAATCACAAACCTTGCAGCCACCAAAGGTTAGTTTTTAGATGAATTGCTTCCTAATTTAGCTCATCACACAGCTGTGTGTTTATGCACAGTGTAAGTGCTGGTAAAAAAAGGAGTCCTTGGTTGAAGATGCTGGGAGCATTGCTATATTGCCTTTTTTGAGGCCTGCACAAATTTAGACCAGACTAAAGCAACCACAGGCTGAAAGGCTGCTATCTGCGTTACCTTGAAGGCTTTTGAGCTCCAGGGAACACTCTCAAAGATCTCTCCTCTCCCTCTCCTCTCCTCTCCTCTCCTCTCCCCTCCCCTCCTCTCCTCTCCTCTCTGCTGCGTTGAGGTGTGAACCACAAACCTTGCAGCCACCAAAGGTTAGTTTTTAGATGAATTGCTTCCTAATTTAGCTCATCACACAGCTGTGATGTCCTCTCCTCTCCCCTCCCCTCCTGTCCCCTCCCATTTTTTTTTTTTAATTTATTTTTGTCTTGTTCTTTCTTTTTTTTTCTTTTTTTTTTTTTTCTTCCCCTCACTTCTCTTCCCCTTTTAAATCTGGCTTCGTGGCTTTTCTCCAATTGCAGCACTGCAGCTTTGATGACTCACATCTCTTGGTTTAGTTTGGGGTTGTTACTGGTGCATCCTTTGGGATGCTGAGTTCCCCTCCCTTCTCATCTTCCGAGCAGGAAGTCTATTGTATACAGCTTTAATTTCTTCCTTCTTAGAACGGATGGTGCTCATTGTAACATCATAAAATACGTCGTGGAATTCATCAGCAGTGAAACACTTTTGTTTAGCTTATGATTTTGACCCAATTCTTAACTTTTTATAGACACCAGAGTCTTTTATTCACATTTATGCTATATATCTTTTCTAAGTTCTAGCCACTTTAGTGTTACAAAAAAACAAGTATATTCTGCTTATGATAAATGAGATCATAAAAACATAAGAGCAGCTGTGCAGAGTCAGAGCATAAGCACATCTCCCCCCATACCCTGCCTCCTGCTCTAGCCAGGAGTGAATGCCTAGGGAGAGATGTAGGAATAGAACAAGCACACAGTGATCCTTCCTCCGAATCATCTCCCAGCCATTAGGAATGTAAAAGTCGGAGACCTCCTGAAGATGTTTTTGTGAATATAACAACCTTCAATTAATTTATAATCTGTAAATTTAACAAATCTGTCCTGGACTTAAAAATTTTTAGCATCCACAATGCCCATGGCAAGGAGTTCCAAAGTTTAATTAGCATTATGGAAAAACAAACAAACAAACTCATTTGTTTTGCTTTGTGCTAGTTGTCATTAGCTTGCTGCACTGTTTTAGAAGAAGCAGTGGGCAATCCATTTTGTGCAGCCATTTCTTTCTACCAGTGATTTTATAAATTCCCATGAAAACTTTCTCCCCACGCTTGTCTCCTTACCTGACTGAAAAATCCATGTCTACTTAGTTGTTCCTCACATGAGAGTCATTCCTTGCCTTTGACCTTGCCCTCATTGCTCTCACTTTATGAGATGGAGGCCCTAACAGTAATTCAAGGAGAGGCCTGTATTCAAGAAGCAGCCACAAAAGGCTTTATATGCTAGTATAATAATTTTATTCTCTGCTTCCAAGCAATTGCAAAACTTTGTTTTACTTTCTGGATTATTGCTATGCATTGAGTTGACATTTCTATACATCTGTCATAGCTACAAGATCTCAATTCCAAGCAATAAAGGTCAGAGCCCATCATTTCATGTTTGACATTAGGATTACTTTTCTCAGTGAGGAATACTTCATACTGATGCACATTGAATTTCATGTGTTGTTATATCCACCCAGTTTTTAAGCTCCTTCCTCTCTGTTTTTCAGCCAAGAATAATCAAGTAATCAATTTCTTTCTAGAAATGAACCATTTACTTCTGCCCTCTGTTTCCTATCTTTCAGCCTCTTATCCTATATCTCCTTAATTTCCTTAGAAAAAGAATCTCTGGAAACTCTTTTACTTTGTCTGCAACACCTGCCTTATCATGTGCTGGCTGATAAGAAGCATGATGTACCCTTTACAAAAAATATTCTGTCTTTTTCTACATTTCTAAGTTCCACTAACTCTTTTTTATTTTACACTTCTATTATTTGCCTGGTATAGAAGTCAGACAGTGGGCTGTAGTTTCCTATATTTTGCTAGAAAATTGCAATCTTTGTAATCATGTTTGCTACTTTCCAATCTTCAGTACAAGTCCAATTTTAAGTGAAAGCTTGCTTACATATCACAGTTAGTAATATTCTTTTTCAAATATTTCATCTGGTTCACTCTAGAATACTGTTCCCCAAATCTTCCACAGTGAATACAGAAAAAAAAAAAAAACAAAACAAAACAAAGCAAAACAAAAATCAAGCAATTGCATGACCTGGTTTTCTCTGAATATTCCTTTTACATCCCATGTATTTGAAAAGGAATATATTACTGTATAGTGGCATTTGCTTTGTTCTGGCATTTACTTATATTGGCCCTTTTGATCTTTTTCAAGTCTTTCTTGACTGGTGACTTTATGCCTTCAAGACAGTGTTCTCAGATTGTCTTCATACTATACCTTATATATGAGTATTTCATGGTTATAGGTGTTCCTCTCAGTTTTGCTTTTAATAAGCATCTTCGTTTTTATGCAGCTCACCTTTCTGAAGTTGAGTACATCTATGCTGATATTTTTTGTTTCTTCTGCAAAGATAGAGTATCTAAATGTACAATGGTCTTTGATACAGACCTGTTTGGTTTATTGCTGTTTATATGTGACTAAAATTGACAGTGAAGCTTAAATAAGTTTTATGCAACCAGCTCCCCCCCCAACCCTCTGCATTTAGCTAGTTAGAAGAAACAGTTGAAGTTGGCATATGACAACAAGAAAACTGATTAATATTAAGAGTTTTAAGTTACCTGTTTTTCTCTGTTTCCTGGATAAGTCTTTGTGATGTCTCCAGGAATGCATTACCATGACTATTTTATTGTTTAACAGGAAGAGCTGTCATTACCTTGAACTATAGTAGCATTTCTGTATCCCCCAAAATACTTGGGAAGAAAATCTCAATCTGAGTCACTGTTAATGCTTGGGGACATTATCTTTTTCTCAGAGCTCAGATCTCTTCTGCGTTATTTTCAATAAACAGAATATTACTGAAAGATTGCTTCTTTTGACTGCTGTGTAGTTATGACTTATCTTCTTTTCTTTCCTTTTTTTTTTTTCTTGCTCACCCTAGAGAGAATAAATGAACAGGCTCAGATAAGATGAAAGCATTGAAGCAGGAGTTCTGGGAAAAGATGGGAGCAGAGTGAGCTCTGCTATTCAATATCTTCTCATTGTTCAGGGATACAGCTAATTTAATAACACTTGCAGTCACTTCATTCATCAATGTGATATCTTCACATATAGTCCTTATATAGCATTCCTTTCGCAAATGCTCTGGTTGATAATGCGTATACAAAAAGGTAGTAAGTCTGTATGCTCCTGAACAGCTTAAATCTCTGTGTTTTTCAGAATCTGTAAGAGTTCAAATTAACTGCAGTAGTCCCAGAGAAGGCAAGAAATCTTTTCTTAATAATTACTTGATAGATGACTCTTATCTTGGGTAGGGAAAATGCTTAAAAATTGCAGGATAGGTCATACTTTCCCCAGTACTAGTATTTGTGCCTTAACTATTTTGTTGTAGCAATGATTTTGAGACCTGCTATGTTGTTGGAAATTTCCTGTAGAAAACTTATGCTTATCTACAAGACATTTGTTAACAAAGCTCTTAAATAAGCATGGCCATAAGGATAATGTTTGCTATAAATGATTTTCCAGGTATACATATTTTCCTTAATTACACTGAAGTAGTAATTACATTTCCTTAATCTACCATCAAAGTTTGTAGATGTTTATGGGGAAAAAAATCAAACAATATTTTTAGAAAACTCCATCCTAAAACAATTTATAATTTTATGATCAGGAGGAGAAAACCAAATAGGGGAAAAAAAAAAAAAAGGTTTCTCTCATGTAGCCTTAACCAATTGAGTGTCAAACTCAACCTAAGTATGAAAAATATCTTTGTACTCCTTAATGAGTGGCTGCATCTCATTCTTACAGAAGACAAGCCTGCTGGGTATTTGACTTTTTAATCAACACTGTTCTTAAGATTGCACTTTTTTGGTAGGCTTGTTTATAATTAAAATAGCTTATAAACACACCCTATACAAAATCAAGAAAAACAACACGTTTTCAGCTTTCAATAACCAAGTGCCATGTGAACTACTACCGCAAAATGAAAGTTGTAAAACTGCATTCCAGCATCTGGAATTGAATCTGGAAATGATAAGCACAGATCGCTGGGTAAGAAAGAGTTTTTGAAGCAGAGATTTTTTGGAAACTTCTTTAGCTGGCTGGAATGTTTCATTTGATAAAGCAAGAAAATAAAATATGCATACAAATTGTTTTACCCATAGCATGCATATAAAACTGCATACAAAGATGTTTAAAGAAAATAGTAAAGCTTTAGGAAAAAGTAACATTTTCTACAATGTTAAAGTATTAATTTTAATAGGTTTAATTTTGCATCGGGCTTTGCTTTGTGCCTTGGACAGGTCTTTCTATGTAGCAAACTTGTGTGCCCACATCTGTTTTTCAGATCTTTTTTATTCTAGATATTTTGCTTCTATGTTGTTCTTACAAGGCTCCCTAGCCTTGTTTTTAGTCAACTGGATGGCGTTTTAGCAGGCATTGCTCTCAGCAGCTCCATTCTTCACAGACAGGGAGAGACCGAGCACTTTAAATGTTTGTTAAAACGAACAGGTATGTTTTAACTTTACAGCTAAGTGGACCCTATGAGCTGCTGCTAAAATAAGTGGCTTTGTTCTCCCCTTCTCCCCTGTCATGGCTACAGGCTAGTGATCATGCTGCTGCAAAACAACTATCTGCTGCAAGAGAAACATTTAACTTGTTTTGCAGCTTTAGTTTTCTGCCAAGTCAGCCACCTGAGCAGGCTCCTGCTGTGGCCACATTAACCACGGGGTTTAACGAAAGGGAAGTGGTGGGAGCACAAGCTCTGTGCTGGGGAAGAGCTGATCAGTGTGTCCTCCCTTGACAGCAGCTAATGTTCAGCAGCTAATGTTTGAGTAGCTTTAAATGCGATGTGAAACCTCACCTTCAAACCCACCAAAACACAGCGTCACACCCATTTGCGCCTGAATACAGGAGTCCTGCCATTAAACAATATTTGGGGTTTAACAGTCTGTTTACCTCCTCTTGCTGCTATTTACTCTCATACTGTCAGCACCTGAATGAAATTGATTTTCTTCAGTATGGACAGCTGATACACAGGGTGCTCTTGCCTCTGGCAGGCCCAACTTAGCAGCAAGAAAATCATGATACTCTGCCCCCGGGATGTAAGATTAGCCTCTCTGATTTTTGGAAGTAAGAGTGCTGTGTTTGTAAAGATCAGAAAGAGGGTGGCAGCACAGTTATAGGATTAACTGGTAATATTCCGTAAAACACATAAATCAGCCATTAGAGTTATTCCTTCAAAGGGAGCCACTGAGGCTCTCTGGGCACCAGGCAGGAAGTCCTGAGCATTTCAGAGGTTGTCCCTGGTCACCCTCTGGAGGGACAACGGAACAGCGGAAGGCCATCCTGCTTTTCCACCCTCAGTTCTGCATATATTATGCAGGGAAAATTCAGGGCAAGACTGCCGCGCCTGGGCCACTCAGAGAACACGCCCTTCCTATCCTCAGGATATGCGCTTACTACACAGATGTAACTTAGTTACGGGGTTCGCTACCCCTGCGAAGGAAGCAATTACCCTGCCAGAGGCAATGTCCTGAGAACGAGCAGTTTTTCTAAATGTAGGGACTATGCAGAGCAGGGAAGCTGTGATGCGAAGCTTGAGCGTGGATCTGTTATAGACACGAATCCCCCCAACCTCCATTTGTTGCCAGAGTCTCAGAGCTCGTTCTCCTTCCATCAGCCTCCCTGGGGATCCACGAGCCAGCATCTATTTTGAGGACACAGTTCCCAGCGTGACTGTGTGGTCCTGGCAAGTGCAGGCTGAAATACACTGGAGTTGTGTCCAAGATGAAAAGGGCTGGTTGCAGACAGGCTTGATGAGTCTTGCCGTGCCCCTTGCTAGGCAATCAAGTTCCCTCCTGATCAAGGACTCTGCCCCAGACTGTACTGTGGCACTCAGTAGCAGTGGCAGGAGCACCTACATTCTTATGTTCGCCTCCCCATTCCTCACAGATCATCTATGGGAGGTCCTAGGTCCTCCTTAGCCCATGGCGATTCCTGACATACTACACCCATAGGGAAAAGAGTCCTCCGACAGCTTTCTTGACATGTTGGCTATATGGCCAGGTGGCACATAGGCCACTGATACATGGACTCAGCACAAAACAGCCTTTCTGTTGGACTTAGTAGGGACAGAGGTTATAAAACATCGTGTGAAGCGATGCTTTATTTTTCTAAAACACCAGAAGAGCTAAGAGAATTTCAGCAATTACTACAATATGCCATAAGCTGTGCTACCTGCACTAAAAAAAAAAAAAAAAAAAATACTTTCATGGTGGGTTCTGTTTTATAAAACTGGAAAAGAAACTTCATAAGCATTATTGGAGTGGGAAGCTCATCACAAAGTGATTGCGGTGCTCTGTGCTACCTCAAGTATCAGATAATCTACTTGAAATGATGCTAGTTCGTTGTGCTAACGCAGCATTTATAACCACTGTTTTGCCACATTTCTTTCATTTTTCTTTCTCCTGAAGAATAAACTATGTGCATGGATTAGTGAAGCATGCACTTGCTCTTGCATAAATAGATACGAAGAGAGGAATGGATCTCACTTCAGGAAATGCCAAGTCATTTCTCTTGAAGATCCTGCAGCTTTTAGCATAATTAAGCAGTTGCCACTGCAATGAGAGTTCGTAACACAGGCTGACTGTAAAATCAGTCTCTTCCTTTCAATAAAGGATAAAACAAGATAGCTACACCATAACTAATATTTTATTCGAGGAATCCAAGTCTTAGAAGGCTTTATCTTGCCCACTAGACTGATTGTTGCTAGAAGCAGCCTAAGAAATTACATCCATGCAGCCCTTCTAGGTTATCTTTGGGTCCAGCTCAATCCTTCTCTCTTCTCCCCAGTTCAAGTTACCACAGATCAAGCTAGGATCTGCAATGACTTGTTGCTACTGGAGCCCACATTTCTGCAACGGAGGCCTAACACACCTCACAGGCACCAGGAGGGAACAGTCTGCACAGAGGCAGCGCGCAGCTCTTGCCCGTGTTGCTCCACACCCTGCGTGGGATGGGGCAGTGACCTGTGCACGCTGAGATATTTCTAAAGGCAGGGGCAGATGAGCTGGCAAAGCAGAAGTTGTAGAAGCTGTAGGAAGCTCCATGAGAAGACTGAAATTCTCTTTGAACTCGTAAGCAATCTGGTTTGCAACCCTGATCAGACATTTAGGTGTGACCTCCAGCAAACTGGGGGCATCCATGTTCAGTACAGGGAGGGGTAAATTTTCCCCACTTTATAATTTTAAATGAGATGATCATTCAGATCATTCTTACTTAAACACAAGAGGGCACTCCCATTTCATTTTTACATGACTATCATGTTTGAGAAGGTAAGTTTTTAATGGAATAATATTGAATTGTAGCTACTCTTCCGTACACACTCTGACAATAGAATGAATACTATGCATTGTAAATGTTTCTAGGTCTTATTTAAGAAATGTGATCTTGATTTGATCATTTCTCCAAAATAGCATACATGAGGAGGAAATGGAAATTAATTCTTCGTCTCTGAAATAAAAAACAAAATGCCCATGCTTTTATGGTAACCAGAGCTGCATTAAAAATCATAAACTGGGGGCTTCAAGACTAATTTCTGGGCTTTCAAGTGCATTATCCTATGGAAACAGAGACTGCTTCTTTTGTTTGGTAGAGAAAATTCAGTAGGAAGAATTATAAAAAGGGAGAGTGAGGTTTAAAATTATTCTGATTGCCAACATTTGCGTATTTTGAAATAGGATGTTAGTGCTCCTCTCACACAAGGGTAAGTTTCACCTCCCTTTCCACTTGCTCTTGTTTGCCTGCTCTGTTGTGCTCAAACTACTGTACACACTCTAATCAGCTACATAAGAATAAGTAAGTTTTAAGTTTGCCCAAGAAGCTCTCAGCTGTTGGGATCTGAAGTTTCATATGATCACATACAAAGAATTTACCTGCTTTTTAAAGTGTCCAATGTAATAAATGAAAATGTAGGATTATACAACAGACATTTCTGCACATTTTACAAATCAGAGTCACAAAAATCACATTCTTTATTTTTATTTTAAGGAATATAAACCTTTAATAGCCTAGTATTATAAAATCCAGAATGCTAATTTTCTGAGTTTGTATGTTCAAATTCTGATTTTGGGTGATATATATCTCTTTTGCTCAAGAGAATAATCTGGCATGGTCTACAGTTTCTGAATGGCAAAACAAATTTTAACTACACTTTTGGCCTCTTCCCATTTTTCCCGCAAAGTGTTTTTACATCGCATTTTTGATATAAATGTGATACACATTTGGCTTTCCCTTAACAGTTCCTTTCCTCTGAAGCCTATTCCAGTCTCTATGTGAGGCTACATATTTCTCATGAGGAAAAGAAATTGTGGCAGTAGAATAAAAAATCAGGTGGGAGGAGGAAAGCCTGGCAGTCTTGAAAACAGTGTTTCATGTGTGAATCTCTGTTCTTGGTGATCTTTCCCCTCACTTGTTATCACAGACTAGCTGGCTGTTGTAGCCTCTCACTGCAAAACTCTAGTCTATTATTTGACTTAAATTTCCCATTTTATTTTTTTCCTAATACAGCTGTCTTCCCATCTGAGAGCACAGTTTATTCTGGAGCTCTCCAGCCCATTCCTACCACTGTTATTATTCCAACCCCTCTCTGCTCCATGCTACCATTTCTCCTCTCCCCCACGTCCTCAGTATACCACAGAGCCCCAGGCATGAATTGTTTCTTTTGATGGTTATGAACTTGATCACTACGTTCTTAAACAATCTCCCTTTAGTCAAGGAGTCTGATGTCTCTCACAACACTTTCCATTTGGCATGCCAAAAAGATGAAGGATCAGCATGATTTAATGCAGCAAATTACTTGAGAGCACTTTTAGGAGAATTCTGGGGAGTGAAAGTATAAAGTACTAAAATAAGAAACACTGGGAGTGGTTGCCTGCTGGCAGTAAAGGCATGTGTTTATACACTGTGGTCTCTTGCACTGCATTTTAATAACACCACTTCTTTTATTTTTATGGCTCAGCAGATCCATAAAGTCATATCTGACTGGCAGATAAGGCAGTTAAGTATAGTGTAAAAAGATTAAAAACAGATAAAATATTTTTAATGTAACTTCTCCGAAAAAGAACTAGACTTAAAAAAATACTAAGTCTAACCAAATATCTGTTAGTGGTGGTCTCTCCAAAGAAATCTGGTGAAAAAAAATGCACACTTCACCTGAAACAGAGTGGACTACTGACAGATTTTCTTGGGTCAAGATGCTCATGTAATTTCCAGTCATGATCTTTTCCTCAGGCATGACATGTGATTTATAAATATGGATGTTCTCTGGAACCATGATCACAAAAATTGACTTTTAGCTGTGTTAATGAGCAGTGTTAAAGAGGTGGACTGTTCTACAGAAGGCTACCTCAGCCACACTAGGAAATTGTTCCCCCAGTAAGGGTCAAGGGTCAATAGTGACTACTGAAAGTGAGAAATCAATGTGAAATTTAATCATTCTTGACATGTTCGGCATGTTTGGCAAAGTTTAGATTGATTATCTGAGAGAAATGCAATGTGCTGTGGTAGGTGGGGAGCTGTATTTGTGCTGACTGTGCATTAGAGTTAAATTTTGGATGTGTTTAAACAATGCAGGAAGCAATCATCAATTAGAAAACTTGTTGTGAAATGCTGAACCCCCCAAATCATTTTTTTAAGTCATATTTGTAAGTTAAGATAAGCAAAATATTTTGATCATAGCATTTGTGTGAGCAGGCTTAGAAAGCTGCTAAAACTAGAGGCTAAGAGGACTAGTCCTGAATCCCATCTGCACTCCAGAACATGAGACAAGTTTAATTCCAGGCTCTTCCATGGCTGCTTGCCCAGAGAAACCTACTGTGATTAGTGACAGAGCAGCTTCTCTCAAATACCAGGGAAACTATCCAGCAAGGAAAAAAGACCAAAGATGAATTGTTTTGTAACAATAAAAATAATGCAGAGTACTGCTGAACTTAGCTGTCTGCACAGAAATTCAAGGAGCAATTGCAGGAGGAAAATTAGCAAGGAGAATTAAATGGACGATTACAAAGCAATGGGTGCAGACAAAGCCTGGAACAATAATTCTCATTAATGGAGTGAAAAATTGATTCATATGATTTTTATAATATGAGAATGTGACAGAAAACAAAGACATAGAGATGTGCCAATTTACAAATATATTCACTCCAGAGTGACATCAAAGGAAGTCCTTCAACTTACTTTGATAGACCTTCGATCAAAACCCATGTCATTGAGAAATACCAGAATAGAGTAAATAGAGTAATCTGAGTACTCACTCAGAATATACGTAACCTGAAAAATAAGAGGTAGCACTCCGGCCAGCTGCTACATATGATCAGGAGCAAAGGAAAAGTGTCTGCGAAGTTCCTGAGTTAACCCCCCAGCAGTTCTCAATGATGCCGGCCCACAGTGCTGCTGGGCAGAAATTGCACTCAAAAAGTAAGACTGCCTTAAGCTGTCTTAGCCATTTATTCTATTCAGCAAAAAATATAATTCTTCATATAAATAACTATGGCTACAGTCTTTATTCAGTTATTACTCAGCCGAAACTCCTTTTATGTTCAGCAGATCCATAACATAGATAATAATCTTTTTCATGCCTGAGGGATTTTACTACCTTGTTTCTGTTGCCCCTGATGTTTTAAATACTAGGTACTTTAACTGTGATACATATCAAACTTACTGAACAATTAAAATGCATTACAGTTTATTACTCTTTTTATAGTCATCTTATCACAGCCTTAAAATATACTAGGAGAGGTTAGATGGTTTTGACTGACAGAAAAAAAAAATCACACAAAAAAAATTTGCATAAAGTCAGTTAATTCATTTTAAGTTTTAGACTTGACTTGCAAGTTTCCCATGGCAATGCCCTTAATCTACCTTTACTGACCTATTCTCCCTCAGGCCTAAGTTACAGGGTAGCCTGGAGTACCTGTCAGACCCTCCAGAAGCGTGCTGCAGAAATACAGAAAAATCAATTAGCCCTCACGGAGTGCCTTGAGATGCCCGGCAGCAGAGGGCAATCTCAACGGGGATATGTCCTCTGGCGCAAGAGGACCCCTTGTTCACACGAGTTAGTTTCCCCAGTTTTACCACTAGTTGTACAAGTATATCACAATAATTCCATAGTGACTATTAATCCAAAGTGAAAGTTTGAGAGCGAGGCAGGGACATAAACTTTTTGAGTTATGGGTCAGTATCTGTTGGTCTCTGTTTGTCTGTCATTCAAAACTATTAACATAGGGTCTTTATGCTCTGGCAGTTTTTTTAATCCAGCAGTTTTTACTTCAGAAAATTCCTAATCCAAGCCTTGTTTTCTAATACTATGCAGTCTGAAAAGAAGACAAGGATATTTCTTTCCTTTTTTTTTTATGTACAGTTTGGCATGCAATACCATTTAAGATTGTCACTGCTCAGAGAAAGATACTGTGCATAGTCCATGCTGTCTCTTTAATATCTGAGTACAGAGATAAATTCAAACTGCTTGCTTATCCATCAGTGACCCTAGCTAACCAACTGGGCTCCAGTTGCCAAAAGAGCAGTACTTAAGAAACTAAATTATAAAAGTGCTTGCATTGCTAAATGGCATGGTGTTGTAATGACTCCAAAACCTGTATTTAGTTACGCTTTGACCATCTCTGGTATTATGGCACAGATGCAATATGTGTGCATCTAATGTCTTCAAGCAGTTCTTCATAAGAAAGCAAGCTGAGGAGATAGGCTTCCTGGTTTGGACTATTACGGGAGGCTGTTGAACTGGTAAGAGCAGCTCAGAGTTATTAATTAGCGTCCTTACGGGTGATATGGTTATTAAAGTGAACAGATAATTTCTTCCCTGGTAAAACAGTGGTAAGGGGAGAATTATGGGAAAGAAGAAGGTGAGTCATCTGAGGGCAGAAACACAGCCACAGTTTGCATATGTTTTGCTGTTCCAGCAGAATTTTTTTTTTGATGGCTTTTAGAATACCTGAATCAGAACAGAAAACATGTGGCTTCAGATTCCAAATGTCAAAGAGCTAAATTGCAGACTGTTGTTCAAGAATGCCTTCCCCCTCCTCCACAGTTTGTCAGATCTGTGTGAGGCTCTGAGTACTTGGGCAGGGAATTCAGATGCTATGGGATGGGATTTGTGCAAGTAAGGAGGATGAAGCCATTGCATGGGTCTGCAGGAGCAGATTCCAGTTCTGGGCAAGGTTGTGAGCAGCTCTGAGACCAAAAAGCTGCCCTTTGCATCTAGTTGTAAATTCAAAAAATATAGATTTTTTTAAGGGTAAAAATGCAAGGAAAAATTCCAGCTGTACACAACAAAAGAATATTCAATGGTTCTTGTATCTGTCAAAAAATCAATTGCAGTTAATCTTAGGGAAGCTATGCTGGTTAATGCAGAATGAGAATCTGATCCTCTTTTTCTTATTTGAGCCCCCAGGAAAGAGTTAGACACCTTGACTCGCCCTGCAAGTCTCTTTCTGGCTACAGATGGATGCCAAATCCCATCAGGATCATTTTCTCGTTTTGTAGATGGTGGGACTACCTGGCTAAGATACCAGCAGATTCCCGTGGGGCAGGATGAGTTAACTGCCAATCAAGAAGTTAACTGCTGGTGGTGACTTGATTTGATCTGGTGAGCTAGAGAAAAAAGATTTTCTTTTCTTTATTTCTTTTCTTTTCTTTTTTTTTTTTTTTTTTTTTTTTTTTTTCCAGTGGGAAGAGAGATGTATAGCACACTGGCTGTATGGTTGTAGTATTCGTAGCCTGGTCTTTGTTGTAATTATGTTGCTCTGTAATATGGTATCGACATTCTCAGTAACAGACCATAAGCTTTGCACTGAGTTTGCAAGGCCATGGGGCAGTTTTGCTTTGTCTGAACTTC